>BPLS01026588.1:4776-96320 GCA_019656275.1 Rhododendron kiyosumense
ATTTAAAGAGAAATACCTAATATATGAGACTGAGTACATACTACTACAACTCTGTAAGGATGTATACAAGGGAGCAGTTGTTCCTTTTCATCTTAGTATTCAAGCCATTTTGCTTAGTTAATATTTCCTTCATATGATTCCCTAGAAAAATCACATGGGTACTCTGTTTTCTCCCCTTTATAACACCCGAATTCGCATGCCAATCTGGGCTTATAAAAAATTTAGTTAGTGTGTGTGGCTAGGATTTGTGTGACTGTTCAAATCATTTGTGCCTCTGTGTTTTCGATTATCAATAGATGTTCTTCAGTTGATTACTTACATCTTTACTTTGGTTGAATTTCGAGATATGAATCCAACCATCTTTAAATTTTTTTGCTTTTTATCCATGTTTGCCATCGTAATAGGGATATTGTGTTGGCTAGTAAATGGTCTGGAGAGAGTTGCTAAGTGTGTTGAGTTCTCATAACGAGGACGTAAAGTCAATGGAGTAATGGGTAAATGGAATTACAAACCTACAAATCAGAAATTTCTAGAGATATTCATTGCGACATTTTGTCGAGCAATCAAACTACAATTTCTTACTTGAACGTTAAAAGGCAAGTGGCGTTTCTTTGGAAGAAACTAATTATAATAAATTGAACACTTATAAAAGGATCGACATTTGTGTTGTTGACGATGTGGGTCTTGTTTTGGAGCTAGAATTGGCTGCCCGAACAAACATTTTAGTAAACTACGGAATTGTGATGTCGCAGTTTGAAGTTAAAGAGGCGGATGATATTTCTTCCCAAAGAACTAATTGCTATAAGTATCGATCAATTGAGTGAATATTAGAAGTAATGTCTTGTTGTAATTTTGTATTTTGGGCCAATATGTAATGTTTAATTGGGCCATGTTTAAGTTGTTTGTTGTTGGGTTAATATGTTTGTGTAGGCCCAAATAAGGTCCAAATTTGTATCTCTATATAAAGCATTTAAAGACTTTTCTAGAACCAAGTGGAATGAAAAAATCAGAGAGCTTCCCTTGATCCCCCTGTTTTACAGTTTGTGTGTGTTCACCCGAAACCCATCTCGGCATTCAACTGTTTTCTTTAGTTGCTGATTTCTCCTCTAATCAACAAAGGTTCACGGCTAATCTCAGCAAACAGTGAATACCTTCAATTGTTTACATTTTCAGTTTTTCCTATTAATGAGTTTGGATTGGAGAGTGGAGCTGGCTTTTCTTCTCAACAGATGGTCGTCTTGTGTGAGTTTCTGTTTCCTCTTTTGAATAATTTGGAAATTAGGTGCCAACATCAAAGAGTTAACACCAAAGAGCTGTGTACTCTTCCAGAAGGTTAGAAGCTCAATTTTTTGATGACTGCCTGGATCAAAGTACTTTTAGTTTCCTGATGAGATTGCAATGATTAATTTTAATGCATATGATGTGCTTTTTTTTTTTTGGTCTCTGGTCTAAATGACATTTGGCTTATGCATACTTGACTGTTGTTAAACTCGGTCTCGGAGTCATACCATTAGTTGGTGTCTAATTTATTCTCAACTTCTCATTTATCTACACTAATTCTCTGATTACAAATTGTGGTGGAATTTAGTTCTCATATAGTCATATGCTATAGCATGTCTCTATGGTACTGATCTAAGGTTTATTCGGAGTTATAGGGGTCATGAGTTTCTTTTATATCTATTTCTGTATGTTCCTTGTTTGTCAAAGTTTCATGGGAATTAGAATCTTTACAATCAGAGAGAATAATCTTTCATCAGTTTAGTTTTTATCATTCTCGCATCTGAACTGGTACTTTCTTGCATGAATCCAAAGTTGAAATGAAAATTGGATTTACCTACTTTCAAGTAGACTCTGTTCTGTGGAGAACGTTAGGAAATTTGTTATTCCTCTTCTATTGTACTTTTAGGAGCTCCAGTAGCAAATTATGAAAGAAAGCCAAGCTCAAGATTTTTGGCAGGCCATCAGGCATCAAGTACTAACCTTTATTACAAGGTGACTCAGGAAGCTTTGCGATATGGGCCTATCAAAAAAAAGCTTTGCGATACGGTTATAATACTAGGTTGAGATGGAATGGAAGGTAATTGTTGTTTGGAGTTTTGATTTGTATGAATAATCTTCGTCTTCTTCATTTTAAACCTCAACCCATTGATGTTTCACCATAGTGATGCGTTAATAGGCTTTTGTGGCTGGTTTATTGCTTGATGTTCGAGAACTTAAATGTACAGGAGGTGTAAGTACTTGGACCTGTGTCACTTCACCATCCTACCAGAATCATGAGGTAAGAAATCCTGCTCGTGCAAATTAAAGACGTCAATAAGGTAGGTTTTTATTACGCAGTTTATATGCAATTGTTACTGCCGTTTCTAAAATTCCACACTACCAGCACCTCCCTGTGGGAAAAGAGGGGAAAGTTCACTTTTTGAAGTGACTATTCCCCAGATACACACGAAAGGGGTTATAAGTGCAAAAATAAATGAACTTGGTGTTGTCTTTCTTCTATGTTTAGTGTGTGAGTTCATTTAAGATGGTATTTCTGCATAATGTGTTTGTGGGAGCTGTAGGGGGCTTCATTGCATTCATATACCAGCTAAGTTAGAGATCCTAGTATATTATGGGAAGATCTAGAACTCTTTATAACCTTACCTGCAAACATCTTCACCAATGTTGCCTTAATCCAATCTCACAATGACTGAATATTTATCTGGTTTTATCTGGTAAATCGAATGATTTTTTGTTCAATGTACTTGCATGATTTTTCTGTTTAGTGTGGATCATGTCATTTACACCTAGAGAAATCAGTAAGTAGATTAGTTAGGGAAAAAGAACAATTACAAAGTTGGGCTTACTTATTGATATCTTCTTAATGCAGATTCTACACATATCTAATGTGGAAGGGGGGACCAAAATGATGGGGGACACTCCTAGAATCATTGTGGCGGTAGGCACTATTGGCACTTCAACTGAGTTCTTCTTTTCTTGAACCAAAGGGCTTTATTGATGGTACTCTTAACTGTCACATTTTGCAACTCTACAGATCTATTGTGTACGTGATAGACTTGGTCCAATAACAGAAGGGGACACGGTAAATGCCAAACCTTTACTTGTAGTTTAGTTGAGTAAGCCACCCTTTCCATTCTCAGGTTCAGAAATTTGACTCCAGGATCCTTTGGGAGATTGAGTATAAAGTACAAGTTTAACTTGAGCTAGCATTAGTTTCTTTGGTTAGTTTTGCTTCTACTCTCTTTGCTACCTGGGCTAAATTCAAGTAAAGGAACAGTGTTTTGTGCGTTGCATTGCTTTAAAATTGGTTTATGTATTTTTGTTATTATGTTTATTGTGTTCCTTTGACAGTTTAATTTATGCTTGCAGTTCTGTATTTGTCATTGGGAGCAAAAATGTGATGAATCAGCAAAGAAGCAAGCGTCGAGTATGGAAAATTTACAGATGAAGAATAGGGTATATTTGAACAAGATGTTTGCCTTGTACATCATTACACTTTCTTAAAGTGAGATGCATTTGTGTATTTTATGAAAACTGTGTAATTACTTTGACTATTTTGTTTGATTTTGGGTGGAAACTATTTCCCAATTTGATGTAATGAATCATTGTGTAATGGATGACTTGTTTGTTTTAATCGACATCATTGAGTGTTTGGATATAGTTGGTGTGTTGAATGGAATGGTAGTATAATGGTATTTAAAACATTAAAAAAAAAACTTGGCTAATATAGCGTTCCAAACATGCTATTGAAGGCAAATAAAACACAACAGGCAAAGAATGCTATTAAAGATAGGTCAAAGACAGCATGCACAAAACGCTATGAAAAGGTCAATTATAGATAGCGTGTTAAAAACGCTATGATAGGTAACTTATAGACAGCGGGCCGAAAACGCTATGAAAAGTCTTGGACTTTTAATAACATCGCATGTTTTTACAGCGTTTTTCAAACGCTATTGAAAGCAAAATTTGTTGTAGTGGGGCATGATCTGGAGGAGGAGAGGGTAGAAGAGAGAGATAGAGGGGGTGAGAGAGGAAGATGGATTTGGGGGGAGGGGCCGGGGAAGGGGGGCGCCTCCCCCCCCGGTAGCATGTGGTAGCGGAAAGAGCCCTAGGATTGGAATTGCCAAAATCGCCTGGGGAGAGAGAGCATTTTGGGAATTATAAAAAATGCATTCCAAAAAAGAAATTTGTTTTTTGAATAATCCCATTTTCTGTTAAGCCAAAGGTACATTCTGTTACTTTTTTTTTAAAATTTTTTTTTATCGAACAACTAATATATATAGAAATTATGGGAGGCTCCATTTTCTAAGCCCGCTTAGGGCTTCGTTTTGGGTATCTAAACCCAAACTTTTTTTCCTGACCCCTGTGCATGATTTTAATAATTTTTTTCTTCAATTTTTTTTTTCATTTCTTTCTCTCCACTCACTAGTCATTACCCCAAAAAACTTCCTTCAAACCCAAAACGAACATGGCCCAATCTTTGGGATAGTTACTACCTCGATCCCTTGTTCTCAAATCGTACATAATACAAGGTTGCAAAAATTGACCTTCTGGTTCTCAACAATAAGTGTGAACGTGTTTCTCAATTCAATATGGCTATCGACATGAATTGACAAGTAAAATGTATCGACATATATAGAGGTGTCAAACGTGAGTATCGTATCGTGCTATGCCATTCAACTTCCGTGCCAACTGTGCTTCGTATCATATATGCCGTGCCGTGCCCGTTTACTTAATCATGCTATGGCGTGGCGTGGCGTGCCGTGCTTTAAGCGTTCCGTGTTGGGCCATTTTATTTTATTGTACTGTGTCGGGCCGTGCCTTTTTTAAATCGTGTCGTATTGTGTTGTGCCTGATTAATCAATCGTGACACATCGTGCCGTGCCTTTTTTTGTCATGTCGTGTCGTGTCGTGTCGTGCCGTGCCTTTTTTATCATGTCATGTCGTGCTGTGCTTTTTTGAATCGTGCCGTGCCGGCCCGTTTACTTAATCATGTGCCGTGCCTTTTTAAATCGTGTTGTGCCATCAATTTTCGTATACACATCACCAACCGATTTTCGTCTGACGACAAATCTTTCCAAAATTTAAAGCACACATTCCCGTGCCTCTAATGTTCTTAAGTTTGTAGTATTCAATCCTAATTTGAGGCATGCTAGCAAAAAAAACTATCTTTTTTGCTTAAAACATTATTGAGACTTGTAAATTTCAATTCAATTGGGAAAAAAAATAATTGAAGATTTGCAGATGCTCTAATGTTCTTAAGTTATTTGAGACTTGTAAATTTGAGACTTGGGGTTCGAACCCCATAGAGATTATTTTGTAAATCAATTTTTTTTCTTATTTATTATTAGTTGTTCCAAGTAAAAACATAATATGACTAATAGCCTAGGTGGTTTGTGATGTTTGTCAAGTTTCATAGGACTTGGGTTCGAATCACATTGAGGTTTTTTCTTTAAAATTAGTTTTTTTTCTTATTTATTTTCCATGTATTTTTTTAAAAAATCTTTATTAGATAAAACATAATGTATATGTGTGCTAATTGGTATATTATCATGTTTGAATTTTGGTTTAAAATTTCTTAATCGTATAAAATATTTTAAAAGCTTATTTTAGTTATAAATAAAAGGAAAAGATTAATAAATTATTGGATTATCATGTTTGAATTTTGGTTTAAATTTTTTTTGGTTTTTCCATGACTCGTGCCTTGTCGTGCCTGACAAGAACCGTGTTGTGTCGAACCTGTGTTGTGCCGTGCCCGACTAGAACTGTGTTGTGTCGTGCCATACCCATCCTACTTCCGTGCCTGCGCCATGTCGTGTCGTGCCTGATTAGAACTGTGTCGTGCCGTATCATGACTCGTGCCCCATTCCACTTCCGTACATGTCGTGCCTGTGCCGTGCCGTGCCAGGCCAACTTTTGTGCTGTGCCCGTGTCGTTCCCGCTCACTTCCATGCCCGTGCCCGTGCCGCGTGCCCAATAAGACCGTGTCAGGATTAAACCGTGTCAGTGCCGTGCCGTGCCACCTTCAAACATGTCGTGCTTGTGCTTGTGCCCGTGCCGACCCGACCCATTTGACACCTCTAGACATATATGTGTTTATAATAGAGAAAGTAAACTTAAGGGGTTAGATGGGGTGGCTTGTGATATACAAGTTGAGAGCTTGCTTCTTTCAAAAGTCTCACGTTTGAAATCTCCTTGGTACTATCGATCTTCTGTGACAAGTCAATACGCTGTTTTTTCACGATTTTAATATGATTCTCTGCTTCTAGACAATAAAATAAAATTACTATGAATTAATTAAGATCTGCCTACGGCCATGAGTTATCAAATGGATTATGTACAGTATCATGACACCATGACGTACCGTATGTGTATAATCTAATGGAACAATGAAGCATGGTTTGTGATGAAAGATTTGTGAGATCAATAAAATTCTCCAAGCTACCGGAATTGGCGATGATGGCATTGGATTTTCTAGGTATTACTGTTACCTAAGCTAATAATTAACATGCATCTGGTTTTGAGCTCTTCTTAAGCGGTAATTAATCCACCAAAAGTCATCTTATAATTAGCAGTCAACCCATCGGAATATTTGTTTGGGAATATATGGTTTATTTATTTATTAGTTGGTGACTCGGGACCGCGAACACTTCAAGTTTTCACCTCAGCAAGGAAAAGGGTAAAAATCGTAAACACCCCCTCCCCCTCATCTGTGGGACGCTATCACTTAAACCCCGTCATCTTCAAAAGTGGTCAAGGAGAGACCCCTCCATCTATCAACCATTATCACTTAAACTCCTTCCCTCACACTTCCATACATCATTTGTATGTGAAATGGTCACATGACACCCATGTGGCATGGTACATTTTTTACATCCCAAATCTGCCCTCCATTTCGGAGAAAACGTTTTCTTTCTTCAATTCAATACTTCGTATTGCAAAGATTCTAATCTCTTGTACTCAAATGCTTGAAAGCTATTTTGGAACCAATGCAGAAAGGGAAATATTAGAATTAGAAGTAGTGATTTCATCGTGAAAGTGTAGTGCCTTGTTTGGATAGTGTTTTAAAAAAATTTGAGTTTGGTCTTTGGGTAATGAATGGAGTGAGAGATTAGGGTAATAATTGAAGATAAGAGTAATAAGTGGAGAAAGATAGAGAGAGAAATGAGAATAATGATTGGAGAATGAAAAAAGAAATGAGAGTAATGATTGAAAGTATAGGTAATGAGTGTTTTTTGAGTTGAAATTTTTGTCTTCAAAATAATATCCAAAGAAGGGGTAAAGTTGCATAAATATGAAAATTCTTATGCCCCTGAATAAACTTCCGGCGGTCAACATTAAAAACAAGGTCATCAAAATTTTTAATGATTTTCTTTATCTAATAGCAAATAATTAAATACTTCCTCCGTCTCATATTATTTGTCCTTTTAGCGATAGTGCCAGTTTTAGACCGAACAATAAAATATTTCGTGCGGAATCTTTCAAGCTTTCATAGTAAACACTTATCATAGGCCACCAATCAAGTGTTGTACAGATGTACTCGGCATACATATTAGAAAGCATCAGGTCCATAAACTATTGTAGAAGGAAACTATGACCAAAAAAAAAAATTCAATAGAGCAACAAATAAAGGTCAATTTGCATTTACAAAGACGAAAAAATAAAAGCCCCAAATGTACAGTGTGAAACAAAACAAGTATGCTAAACACCCCAAGTGACTCGAAATAATTTTTCTATTTTCTTCCATTCCACCACTGTATTGCATGATGATTGGAGCCATTGGATTATACATTTAAACAATCAAATGCCCAAAAAATTCATCAGTACGTCGTCGAAAATCTCTCTCCCTTTGATCCTTCGTCATCGAAAATATTCTTTACATCAGGAAAACGGAAGTTGATCTTTTCGTCTAGTAGTACCTAGCTCGTACATTGCCACATCATTGTCTTAAATTATTACAACTTGAAAACGCAAGTTGATCTTTTTAAAAGCTTAGAATTGTAGAGAGATAAGCTAAGTTGACTACTCAAATTGTGCTAATGAAAGACTTTGTCTAAAAGTAGACAGTAATTGGAAGGCATATATTTTATGTATGCAGATTGAGTCACAGTACTTAATCATGGGATATTTGTATATGAAATAACTCATCAACATTCTTTGTGATAACTTTGAACCGTTGTTATGTACTATTCAGGACCAAATGTCAACCATCGAATTCAATAATTTCTACACATTACTACTCTAGTGTATGCATAGGTTTTTTCTTTTCAAAATGATAAGAGCTTCATCGATAGAAACACGAGTACATAAGATAATAATCCGTAAAAAATAGCATCCATCATTTATCGAAGGACTAGAAAGCCACAAAAAAGATTAGACTTCCAGGTAATACCCAAACCACTACTATCTATCCTAGCCAAAGAATGGACCACTCTACTCGTAGTGCTAGGCACAATACAAAACTCACACCGATAAAAAAAAAAAAAAACCTAACACCTGAAGCATATGCAACGAGGCTACCAAGCCAATCGATCGATCGATTTGATTCGCCATTGGACAACGACCGCTGTTGCCTTCTTTTTTTAGAGAACCATAACCTCCACCATGGTTGAAATTTGAACTAGCACCCCAATGATGAAGAAGAAGCCGAGAGAAAGAAAATGAGGAAAAACCATGAAGAAACTCTCAGATTTGAGATCGAGAGAGAAAATCCTGAATAAAAAGTATGAGTTATTGAAAGGGATAGAAGCCATAAATAAGGAGGAAGGGAGCCACCCATCAAAGTTAAAGCCCTCCCTTCTCGCCACTAGACAAGGGTGGTGAAAACCCTAAGAGAGGAAGGGGAAGAAAGAGACGTGCCTAGGGTTTTTTTTAGAGGGAGACTGAGTTTCTCCCCTAATAGTTATTCAGTGAAGTAAACTCTAATTGGTGAGCAATGACAATTGATTTATAAGCGTATATGTTTCCTGTTTATGTTTTTTGGTTGATTTCTGGTTTACATTTTTTGGTTGGTTTCTCGCCAACTAATTCTTCCTCCTTTAGTAGCGGATGGGCATATGCTTTTCCTCGATCTAGGTGTCAATATAGTTAGGATGCAAGTTATTGGTTGTGATGCCTTCTATTCCCATTTCTTTTTAAATCTTTGTAACTTCGGTTTGTTGAATAATAAAGTTTGCTTTGCTGATAAATAAAAAAAAAGGAGTAAATTTAGTTTGTCATAAATATAAAGCGAATATAGGTAGAAATTTCTTCAGTCATAGTTAGGGTTCTGTTGTCATAACTCAAGGGAATGATCAAGAGGCTTCTCCTCTCTTTGACCTGCATGTATTCAGAAACCGTTTACCGTTATTGGGCCTTGTTTGGCCATATTCATTTCTTTTCTGTACGTTACTTGGTTGACTTCTTGTTAACTGTTTTTTTCTTTGGACTGTGTTTGGCATATGATTGTCAAATGTTTGAGTGCCAACATAATTGCAACGCATTTCTCTTGTTCTGATGTCTATTCTCATGGTCCTTTTAATCTTTGTAACATCGATCTCCAAAGATTAATAAAATTCCTTTCAGAAAATAAAATTTTTAATGGAGTTGCTTTCCTTGTTACTAGAATAACATTCTTTTCAATTTCTATGTGGAGAGAGTCATTGCACTCCACTTTTATTTAAATGGTATTTTTCGGTATTTACTATGTAGTGTATATGTATATATGTATGTATGTATATATATACACACACATGAACTCATTTCATTGTTGAAGTGCATTCACATCCAAGTTCCAACCCTTTGCGTCTCCATCCTTAAACATGCATCTCCATCTACTCCTCTTGGTTTTTTCATCATGGCTCCTATTAGCACAATCCACTCTAGGAAAAAACGTAACCGCCAACATCGCCGATGTAACCTCCAACAGCTTCCTCGGCACCAAGCCCGGCTGCGAAGCTAAATGCGGAAACCTAAGCGTCCCTTATCCGTTCGGCATAGGGGCTGCCTGCTCCTACGATTCGAACTTCACAATCAACTGCACCAGTTCAAAGCCCTACTTGGGCAGCCTCGAGGTCGTGTCCATCACACCAACCCAAGTCTGGGTCCAAAACGCTATTGCTTCACAGTGCTACAACCAAAACGGGGCCGTGGCCAATGATTCTGGGACCGCTGTTTGGTCCGATCAGTTGGCCTTGCCATACACGTTTTCGGACACAGCGAACAAGTTCACGGTCGTCGGCTACAATAGCTTTGGCCAGCTCTTGGGTCAAAGTCAAGCTGGGTATCTCAGTAGTGGATGTGGGTCCCAATGCTTGTCCAGTACAGGCTTGATTGATGCAAATTGTACCGGTATTGGTTGCTGCCAAACCGATATTCCAAAGGGGCTGACGTCATACGTGCTTTACCTTTCTAACTTCAACAATCAGACACAGGTATGGAGTTGTGTATTCTTTTATTCTTTTTTTTTTAATACAGATAAAAAATAATTAACGAAATCGTTACAAAAATTCACTTAATTACCACCACGCAGTACTCCAATTTCATCGACGTACAACTACAAACTTATGATCCAGATCGTCTGTGAGGATCTTGTGAGGTTTTCGTTATGGAGCTGATAACACATCAAAATGGGAGATCTAATAGTCCACAACAGCCCTTATTGTTTTTTTTTTTTAAAAACAAAACTATGCCGTTTTAGAGGACAAAAAACTAATGGGATGAAAACCCCCAACCGGCGTTGATTGCGATTCTCCGTGTCTCATTTGTCAATTTCATGTCAAATGTGTGTGAATTATTAGTGCTGTGTTTGGATGGATTTTTGAGTTTGGTTTTTGGGTAATGAGTGGAGAAAGAAATATGATAATAATTAGAAATAGAGGTAATGAATGGAGAGAAATAGAGAAAGAAATGAGAATAATGATCGGAGAGTGGAGAGAGAAATGAGAGTAATAATTGAAAGTAGGGATAATGAGTGTTTTTTGAGTTGGAATTTTTTTTTCTCTTGATGCCTTGTGCTTTGAATCATTTGAATCTTTGTAATTAGTTTCCAAAGATTAACAATTTTTTATTAGCTATTCAAAAAATAATAATTGATGAGCTACGCATTTGTTACTTTTGCAACGCAGCAGCTGATAATTTTCCAATACCAAGATGCCATATCACTCCCATGATTTTAGGCTTTTAATAGTAACTAGAAACTATGGTTAAACTTAATGGGACCTAGGTTAAACTTAATGGGACGTACAAGTTAGAAAGAACCAATTAAAGCGAAGGTAATGTTAACCTTCATTTGGTGAGGATGAACAAAATCGGACTCCTAGTTTGTCTCATTATATTCTGCGTTTTCTCCTTTTTTCCAGTCTTGTTCTCAAGATCAAAACCACCTGAAATGACGACATTCTCTTCTGTCTTGTTCTTATGTTTGTTACAGGTTTCGTTAGGCGACAACTGTGGCTATGCATTTATGGGAGAGCAGGATAGCTTTCAGTACAGCAATCTATCGGTTTTTTCAGACTCCAATTTCAAGAGCCGAGTACCTATAGTACTTGATTATGCGATTGGAATCCAGAGTTGTGCCGTAGCCAATAACTCAAATGCATATTTGTGCAACCCGAATAATACTTTGTGTAGTGATAACACAGATAGTTCTGGCTATGGAGGATATCTTTGCAATTGCAAAAATGGTTACGAGGGCAATCCTTATCTCAGTCCTGGATGCACAGGTTTGTCGTTAGCTGTGCTATTTTTGTTTTTGTTTTTCCAACTCATAATGCTATGTGCTAAACTCATAAGTGAAAAAACAAGACCCAGAGATTTTTTTTCAAGAAAGCAAGCATCTCTCGCGAATGTCGTTTGAGATTGGGTGACATTTTATAAATATCTTAGCAAAAACCAGCAAGGGGCGAACTAACAACAATAATATCCTTTTTGTTCTTCTTTCTACAGGCATCAAACTAACAACGTACGATCCGGATCCCCTATATTCGAAATTGAGATCTACGGACCATAATGATCTGGGGTGTGACCATAAATCAGACCGATTTTAAAATCACCTATCGATCACACGCATCAATTATTATTTATTTGTGTAAAATTAACTATGATCGTGTAGTTAAAATCTTTCCGATAAGTTACTTTGTTGTAAAATCAGACGATTAGCGTACCAATTTTTTAATGATTGATTGGCAGATATTGACGAATGCATAGATCCCAACCTTAATGACTGTGATGGAAATGCAAAGTGCACAAATACTCCAGGAAATTTTAGTTGTTCTTGTGATCATCATTTCTCTGGCGATGGAAGAAGCGACGGAAGTGGGTGCACTCGTCAGGCCTCACAAATCCCAGTGATTCTAGGTATGTACATAGTAACATAAAACGTGCTTCAGATTCAATTCTCTGTTGATAAAGTCATGCACAATATGGTTGCTAGTTTAACATACTGTAGCAGTTATCATAAATATTTTTGATAGAGTTATCACGCAATCACGTCATTCAGACTCTGAGGAGCTGTCATAATCTAAACTAACATCTCCAACAAAGATGTGCGGCTCAAGTTCCTATTCCATGGCATTTGAGTTGGAATCTTCAAAATGTTTATCATACACTTGTTTACCAATATTTTATTTCTCCGGAGCGACTCAACAGAGAAAGGAAACAAAGGCAACAACAAAACCAAAAGGGTGATGTAGCTTGTCTTCAAAGGTGAACCCGTGGTTCTTCGCCGTATTACAAGACTTCATCATATGTGAAATGGCAGTTGAGTCAAATGAGAAATTGGAAATAAGAAAGAAGCGTGTCGACACATAAAAGAAAATCGTTGATGCAAGGCATACCGATCTTCAAGAACGAAATCAACACAAGAAGTGAGAGAGAATCTAATTTACAAGTTGAAGAATAATGGAAGAGATTCTTCCATCAATCTTCAACGATCGATCTATCGCCATGAGTGATACATCGAAGATCTTTAGCGTCGAACACAGAAGCTTGGCTGAGCATCGATAGGTACAGGTACTGGATTTTGGTGGTACTGGCACTGAGCTTTTGTGGTACAGCTAATAGAGGTTCAAGTGCCGGGTTTTTGTGGTATAGGTACCTCCTTAGCAGTTTTGAGCTTTATTTGCTTCTTCAGCCTTACTTGCCCTTTGGCTTGCTTTTGATATATATCTCGCACACTCTCCGAAACTACTTTTCATCATTCTTGGGACTCAGTGGTGGAGTGCCATGTTGCCTCGGGTGTATGGATACCCTTGGAAGTAATTCTTGGCATTAAAATGCATCTTATTCACACCATTAACCTGGAACTCAAAAGCACAATACGGCAAAATTAACAAAATCAAATAAGTTAGTGTGTGTGTGACAAAAATAAGAGAGATAAATCCAATTACTTACACTATTGATGGCTTATCAAAGAGAGAGAGATAGAGATAGAGAAAGTGAAAGTGTGTGTGTAAACCACGGAAAAGAGATATAGAGAATGTGGCTGTGCATGTCTGACAAGTGAGAGAGAGAAAGAAATATGTGGAAAAAGGGTGAAAGCTATTGTGCGCATTTCTGCATAAGGACTTAGTAAGATATAATTCACTAAGGTAGGACCGGCTGGGAAGAACCCTTAAAATTAACGGATGCACATATTAATATGAAGTGGGATAATTGTTTCTAGATAATTTGGAGTAAGAGAATAGGTAAGGATTAGGCCTTGCCCAGCCAAGTTTACATAGTAGAGAGAGTGAGATAAAAAAAAGGAAAAAAAAAAGAAAAAAAAGAAGAAGTGGGTAACCAGAACTCCGTTTTTAAGCTCATCCGAACCATTGGAAGAGCCAACCGCCCCTTCGTCTAGTGCCGCAACTAGATGATGCAGCGGAGAGTAGGTCAAATCCACACTTGTTTGTAACTCAAGTCTGGCCCTAAAACTTCCTGTAAACCTGTGTTCTTATGTACTTGTAAGTTCAACACACTATTACAATAATAGATAAACGTCATACCAGGAAGGTTTACAAAGATCACAATTTTAGTAAAAGCGTGATAAATTTTTGTAGGCTAAACTTTTAATCTCAGTTTAAGTCGAAAGCTGAGATAAAAAGTGGCACTTAATATATTTTATCTCAATTTTTTAAAAACTGTGATTGTAGATAAAAGATCTCGCTCTTATGGAGAGATTAAAGACTGAAGCCCATCCTGGGCATAAACCAACTAGGCCATCGCCTAGAGCCACATCAGTTTTGGGCCCAATAATAAGGCCCGAAAATATTGGTATACATTAAATATTTTAAATGCAAACATATTTTCCAACTTGTACATAAACAATGGTATTTTACAATTAGCGCTGACAATCGAACTTGAGACCAAAGGGACCTTGTAGCTCTACAATCAGCCACTGCACCACAAGGTAATGTTGCTCTTTCTTCGAATAACTATAATACATATACAAAATATTGAGCGACCCCGTTTTAAAACCTCGCTTAGGGTCTCGAAAACAGCTAATTTATGCCAGCCATGCACGCACTTAATTTAATCCAACCACAATATTCAAACTAATCTAACAAACCATTATGACATTCACGTTTATAGAATTCATTATAAAAAAAATCAATCAGATAACCAATGAACTAACATTTGGGTTTCACACATTTTTCCAAATTTTATGTTTCTTAAATTGGACTCGTTTCAAGCCACGACAATACTTCCAATAGGCTGCCATTATACCTGGGAATGTTGGAATAAGAGGTATTTACCTTTGTTCCGAAGATTAAGCAAGGTTTTGGAGGAATGGTAGTTGTGAAGCATCGAGGAAGATGATAGCCATAGAAACTTCGGTAGAGCTTTGAATGATGGTGATGGAATGGCCTTACTTCCCTCTCCATAGCTGCTGAAAGCACCCATGAATATTATTACTTCAAGGGATTCTCACACACATGTAGCATATACGAGGGTAATATTTACCATTTTTAAGGATGGTGAACAAAATTAAATTCACTTAAGATCTCTCTCTCTCTCTCTCTCGATCGATCGATCGATCAAATTGGGGATGGTACTATGCAATGGTTTGCACAGCACCGTGCTGCACACCTCCGAGCCGTCAGATCGTGCATTCGACGGCTCAGATCTCATCTCGGTAATGAACGATTCTCGATCGTTGATTGCTGAGATGAGATCCGAGTCGTCGGATGCACGATCTGACAGCTCGGAGATGCGCAGCATGGTGCTGCGTACACCATTGCATGTACGCACCAACCCGAAGTCCATCTCTCTCTCTCTCTCTCTCTCTCTCTCTCTCTCTCTCTCTGCGTGTGTACTTATTTGCAGTATATATTTGCTCTTGAATTTGCAGTAAGAGTGATAGAGGAAGGGGCTGAGAGCATCTCCAACCCATCTCCATATTTTGAAGAACCAAAACTCAAATTTAGAGAATAAAGCCACTCCAACCCATGTCCATTTTGGGTCTCCAAAATGGAGAAACCCTTTTGATTCTCCATATATGGATTCCTCCCAAAAATGGAGATCCATCTCAATTTATTAAAATGAATAGTTTTCAATATATATAAATTCAGCGTATACAAAATTATAGTACCATTGAAAAGATATTGGTAATACCTTTAAAATGAGACTAATGTTCGATATAGTTAACAAATTCATAAAGTTATTATAATTAAGATTTTGGAAGGAAAGCTGTATTTGAAAAGGTATGTGCACTTGAAAAACGGAGATAGAAATAGAGAATTGTGTTTGGAGTATGAATGAATAGTGACATTCGATCTCTACATACACTTTTTCAGTAAAATACAATATTTTGAGTCTCCAAAATAGAGAAATTGAGAGATTTGTCTAGAGATGAAGGGGTGCATGGGAGAATGGGAGGAAGCTTGATTAATTGGAGAGGTGGGGGGTGAAAAGTCAAAGGTGATGGTGGAGATAGAGGTCTGATTATTGGAGCGAGCGATGGGGGTGGTGCTAGCCATTTGGCTTAGTAAATGTAGTCGATCAAGACAATTCTAGTCTTAAGGTTAGGTCTTGGTTTGATTTGGCTTGCTACTAACTTAGCCATGTTGGTTAGTTAGGCCCTAGGTTTACATGTGACTAGATTTTCGAGCTACCCACCAAGTCTAGCAATGTTATTCTAGTAAATTATGCTAAGTTCCAATATAAATCAAACAATAATTCATAGAATTTAGGCAATTTAAGTATACTTTAATCGAATAAATACTTTTCAATTAAACTTAAAACTTCAGAATGTTACACATTTTCTCAAATCCAGCTCCATTCACTTGTCAAGAATAGGTGTGGAAGAATTGCCCTTCCGAAACTTTTAGTGAGGGGAAAATAAGGGAAAATTCAACTTTTCTTTCTACATGTGTTGGAAACTATTAAAGTAGTCTAAATTTGCGAAAAAGTCAAATACGTAATAGTTTAATTGTACCATTGGAAACTATTAAACCAAATTCCTGCAAAATCATGTGTTTTTTGCCGGACCGATTTTGACAAAAATCTAATCCTAGTGGAAAAAAGTTAGAGATATAGAGCTCTCTACTTTCGTACTTACTGAACACCTAAAAATTGCAGAAAAATCAAATAAACATTCTCCTACCTTCTTTTCCTTGCAATTTTACAGGGCCTTCATGCATGCCTTTTTGATAATTACTTCTACTTTTTGCCTAGTTGAAATTTAGTGTTTGGGTTGAATATTATGCCACATGATGTGTTGAATGTACTACCATAGAGTATATGGTACCAATATTCAAGAACACTTTGTTAGTGAGCTTAGTAATTTCAGGTTTCAAAAAGTAAGAAGAAATTAACTTAACATGAAAATTTATAGTGTCAAAATATAGGGAACAGCCTCCTATAAATATTTGACATTGCATTTAATATTTACGTGGCCATAGCACTAGCTAAATGGTTGTTGACTAAAGGAATCAAACCAGAGTGACAAGAAAAAGGATAGGGAGTAACTTCGATCAAAAAATGATTGTTGAGGTTACTTGAGTCTTTTTGTCTCCAAAATTTACATAGTCAAATCCACGTAGCTAATTGTAAAGGGGAATCTATGCATTAGTTTAAAAACAAAGTACTGAGGTCACTGATATTTCAAAATTTTCTTGCAATATCTATGCATTTGTCAGAAATCTAGGGGAAAATTAATCAATGGGATTTATTTATTTAAGTTTTATAGAGAGCCAATGAGAAAAAGTTTTTTTTCGCATAGAGTATTGTCATACAAAGTTGCATGCAAAGCTTATTATAAGTTGTGGTTTACTTATATGTGTGTTTCCACTTTCATATCATGCTAGTTACTGAGTATCTTATCTTGCATGTAATCTTATTCTGTATAGAATACTCTATCAAAGCAGCACTGCGTGTTAGCGGGCTTTATCTAAAGCTGATAAGACTTAATTCTTTTTTTCAAATTTGTCACATCATTTTGTATTGATTACTTGTTTGTACGTTGTTATGTTTTTTATTCAAATTTCGTCATTGACATGGTAGCACAGTCAATGAAATTTTCTTAGAATTCTTCCACTTTAAATGGAGAGGAAGTTTCATCCATTTTCAAGGGAAAGAGGACATGAATAATGGTGAAAAAATGAAGAATCATTCGGGTATGTAGTACCACTAATCCATTGGAATCATAACCAATTTCCTCCCATGAAACACAAAGGCTGGGCAAAGCTCATTACAACGTACATAATGCGAAATAGCTTTTATTTGTTTATACTAGAGATTACCCAATGACCGAATATATACCTTTGTTTTTTGTAGGATTGAGCTTTGGCTTCCTGTCATTACTAATTGGTGTAACTTGGATATATTCCTGCATCAATAGAAGGAAACTAATCAAACTAAGAGAGCAATACTTCCAACAAAACGGTGGCTTATTAATGCAACAAAAAATTTCTTCAATCAATGGAACAAGTGCAGAGTCATCAAAAATCTTCACAGCTGAAGAGCTAAAGAAAGCCACTAACAACTATGCCGAGAACCAAATACTTGGGCGTGGTGGATACGGTGTGGTTTACAAGGGAATTTTACCTGACCAAAGTATAGTCGCCACACTACAACACGAAAGGGCTTTGGCGAGGAAATATGGCGAGGAAAACGTATTTCGTTGCTAAAAGTATATTATCTGCGAGGAAATTGAATTTTGTCGCCGTTTCTAGCGAGGAAATTTGTTTCCTCGCCAAAAGACCTTTTTTAGTGAGGAAAAACAGATTTCCTCGCCAAAAGGTATTTTCTAGCGAGGAAAAACAAATTTCCTCGCCAAAGGGGTACATTTGGTGAGAAAATCTATTTTCCTCGCCAAAAGGTTACATTTGACAAGTAAATATTTCGCCACATTTTTTAGGACTCATTAATTTTTAATATATATGTCATTATTAATTATGTTCATATGTATTTGTAATATCATAATGATAAAGACATAATCAATTACATAGTTCAATACCATTATCAAATTTATTGAAATAAAAGAGTGATAAACCAGAAAAATTTGTTTTGTAACTTTTCTTATTCTTATTAGCAATGAAGATATGTTTCTCACTAATTCAATGCATTCCTTTTTTTCCAATTTAAATTAATTGTTAACAATGTCTGTTATTCAAATTGTCATAATATTTATTGTTGGAATAAATTTTTTTTTAAAAGACATGCTAAAAAAATGTTATCCCATGGTAGTCGAGTATCTTAAAGTGTGGGTATCGATGATTTATTCCATAGTGATAAAAACTCAACAAAAAAAATAAAGTTAAAAAACATATTGAAGTGATTTCGAATTGAAAATATCTCCAAATTAGATCAACACAAATCTATTTTCAAAACATCTTTTTTACTGCTATCTAGGAATAAACTATTTCACAAAGAATACACTATTTCATATCTATTGTGCATTCATGCTGTAAAGAGTTCTTTTTTGTAAACCGTACGTTAGTTGATTTGTATTCAATCCAACTTAAGTGATTCTAATGGCATTCCTTAATAACCAGATAAATCTATTAAACATTAATTTCAAATGCAATTTTGTAAGTATCATACATATTTTTATATATATACATATACATATTGTGTGCGTGAGTGATATATGGATTGAAAATTTTAAAAAATAAATTTGTTAAAAATAAATTTTTTAAAAAATATATTGTCTTTAGTGCTTTTAGGATAATCTTATCTGAATATTTACATTTTTTTCATATTATTATAGAGATGATAAAAAAAATTTAAAAATTATTACAAATCTATAATACTCTTTGTATTTGGCAAAAACAGAAGAAGGTTAAACTCACTTTTAAACAACGACGTACAATGATGACTCTTGACATTCATAATGTGATATTAAAACATATCTCGAGCTTATGACGACAAAAATCTCATTCCATAAAAGGTAGGATAATCCCATGAAAAAATTAGAATAATAACACATATTATTAGTCTTTCAAAAGTTGCTGCCATACCAATATAACATATTTCAACCAAAAAATTATGCAAGTGGAGTGTAATGCAATTGTCCTCCCTTATATATTCCAATGTACATGGGGCAGGGTTCGATCTCCGTAAGCCTCATCCCTCTTCCCAAGTTCCCTATAGGATAGTGTAGATTAAAATTAAAGAATTAAAAAAGTCAAAAAAAATTATTGTGCTAGCAAAATATTAAATTTGTTCAAATAAAGTTCAGACACTATAAGAGTACAAAACATCGAAAGATCATAATTAATATTGAAGACATGATAAAACAATGATATATATCCAAAAGTTCACTAATTATACCGGAAAGTTAACGTGGTGCAGTTGGTCGATGGCGGGCAACTTAAAGCTTCGGACCCCAGCGGCACGAGGTTCGAATGATGGGGGTGGCAGGTGAATGTGGAGAAATGGATTTCTTTTAGGATGTCAATTTTTTTAGCGAGGAAAACAAATTTGTTGCCAAAACAACAAATTAGCGAGGAAAAAGTTCCTCGCCTTTTGCAACAAAATGACAGAATTCACGAATGGTATTTGAGAGGAAAAACATTAGCGAGGAAAAAAATTCCTCGCTAATTTGTCAGAATAGGCGAGGAATTTTTTTTTCCTCGCAAATATTTTTTGCGACAAGGTTTTAGCGAGGAAAACTAGCGAGGAATTTTTTCCTTGCTAATACATTTTGCGAGGAAATTAGGTGTTTTGGCGAGGAAACTGAATCCTCACTATAGCCCTTTCGTGTTGTAGTGCCATCAAGAAGTCCAAAGTGATGGATGGGAACCAAGTAGAACAGTTCATCAATGAGTTGTTGATAGTATCACAAGTTAACCATAGGAACGTTGTGAAGCTCTTGGGGTGTTGTTTCGAATAAGAGGTTCCCGAGCTTGTTTATGAGTATATCCCAAATGGCACGCTATTTGAACATATTCAAAAGTCATTATCTTGGTTAACATTGGATCATCGATTGAGAATAGCTGCAGAAGCAGCTGGAGCACTTTCCTATCTTCACTCTGCCGCATCCATTCCGATTATTCATAGAGATGTTAAGTCTGCTAACATATTGCTAGATGCTAATTACGGGGCAAAAATGGCAGATTTTGGTGCTTCAAGATTAGTCCCCTTGGACCAAACTCAAGTGACTACATTAGTACAAGGGACTTTAGGTTATTTGGATCCTGAATACTTCCACACTAGCCAATTAAACGAGAAGAGTGATGTTTACAGTTTCGGAGTGGTTCTAGCAGAACTATTGACCGGAAAAAAGCCTATTTGTTTTGAGAGGTCTCAAGAGGAAAGGAATTTGGCGACCTACTTCCTTGTTTCAATGAAGGAAAATAGGTTGTACCAAATTTTAGAGCCTCGGGCAGTGAAGGAAGGGACCTTGGACCAACTCCAAGCAATTGCGGAGCTTGTGAAGAGGTGTCTTCGTGTGAAAAGTGAAGAAAGGCCTACAATGAAAGAAGTGGTTATGGAATTAGAAAGTTTAAGGAAGTATAGAAAGGATCCATGGGTTAATCAACAAAGTCATGAAGAGATTGAAAATTTGCTGAGTGACGAAGCACCAAATGACATCTACGCTTTGTCAATAGGTCCTTCCACTAGAGACATATCTGGGCAATATAGTAGCATGACATTTCCACTTAATAAGTCATTCTACTAGTGCTGGTGACATCTTACGCAATGGGTATACGGAGATAATGTGGGGTCCTACAGACAAAAACGCATAGCAAATATGCAATGGTGAATTGTGAAAGTACAAAGATTGTTGTTCCTTTGGGTCTGAATCGTTTGTAATATGGTGAAGATCTTGTTTGTTCATGTTGTGGTTACGAATTCATTTTCTAGGTCTGTCTCATGACTTTTCTTGTTTTCTAGTAAATTATGGTATTGTGATGGTGTTTTGTAGAATGTAGTCTCTTTTGTTGCAGGTCAACTCCCATCATAACTCTAGTCTATAATTCATTGAATTTGACTAATACAAAGGCCTTGGGGAGAGAGCTGGATCCATCCCAAAAGAAAGATATCTTGTACATCAGTGAGGTTTCGGAAGCAAATATTAAGAATGCATGAATTTTCATTATTTATTAGATTTCTTCCCTATATCGAAGTGAGTGTGTCAAGAGCAATAACATGGTGTAGACACCCCATTTGGTAATCTGTAACACTTCGGCTTCCTGCTAAGCCGCCGCACAATGATGAAAATATTGGTATTGATTATGATCACTCACAAGAGGTCAATTGGATACGTAGACGTCCGAAGACAACCTTTAATTTCGTTGTTCTTTTTGTTTCAAACCGCATCAAAATATTTTACTAAGTACTTGCAAACCTTTTTCGACTTGTGTTGTCTTCTGAGCAGAGGTGTTCTTAAAATTATGTTGAGTCTTTTTAGTCCACCAAATGATTTATTTTTTGCCCTTCAATACCCAGTTGGTCATCTTGGAAGGGACAAAACTGAATTGTTGGTTAAAGAACACTATTTTTGGTCGTCCTTGAAATGTGATGTTGCTCGTTTTGTGCAAAGATGCTTGGTGTGTCAAAAGGCCAAAGGAGTCAGAAGTCATGCTCCATTTTATTAGACTGTTGCAGAGTTTTCTGTTTGTTGCAGTATTTCCCAATTTCATCAGGATCATGAGCTCTCATTGCGCGCATGTTATGCTCCTGGTTGGCTGGTGATGTATTTTCTAGCTATAGATGACGAGGAGTGTTTTTCCTCTGATATTGCTACAATCCCTGCTAGCTCAATATCAGACACAACATTACTGAAGATGGTTGCTTGAAGATTCTGAGTACAGTCATGAGCATCCAAGAATTTGTGGGGTTTTGAGGATCATTTGCTCTCTGGTGGAACTCTGAGATCCCGAAGTCATCAACTGGGCTCAATTTCATTTTGTCCTGCAATTTTTTTCCTACTTTCAGTGTTTTCCCATCTGTTTTCGGGTGTTGGCAGTCGATTTTGTTTTTTTTGGATTTCTGATGTATGATTTTTGTTTGGCTTCTCGCCAACCTCTTCCTCCTTTGGTAGCGGGTGGCATATATATGATTGTCCTCAATCTGGGTGCCAACATAGTTGGGATGTAGATCGTTGGTTGTGATGCCTTGTTTCCCTGTTTCCTTTTAATCTTTGTAACTTTAGTTCGTTGATTAATAAAATTTCTTTGCTGATAAAAAAAAAAAAAAACAGGAGGAGTGCGAAACACAGGTTTATACCAACAACTTCGTAGCCCTAATGTCCCTTGGGAGGATATTTCGATGGACTTTGTTCTAGGCTCGCTGAGAATGCAGCACGGGTATGATTGCATTTCTTTAGTTGTTGACCGCTTTTCAAAAATGATTCCATCTATACCATGCAAGAACTCCACTGATGCTTCCCATGTTGCTAGTTTATTGTTTCGAGAGATAGTTTGTTTACATGGCGTTTCAAAATCGATTGTATTAGATTGTGACGTGCGATTTATGAGTCACTTTTGGAAGACACTTTGGAAGCTTTATGGAACTCAACTTCAATTTTCTAGTGCTTACCATCCTCAAACTCACGGGCAAACTAAAGTGGCAAACAGATGGCTTGGTAATTTATTGAGAAATTTGGTAGGAGACAATCCAAAGTGGTGGGACTTCGTCATTTCTCAAGCTGAGTTTGCTTACAATAATTCTTTCAGTCGATCAACTGAGAAGGCCCCGTTTGAGGTGATTTATGGCAGAAAACCCCATCAGGTTATGGATCTTTTGCCAATAAGTAACCAACTTCGAGTTGGCATGGATGCAGAGGAGTTCGCTGCCCACACCATACTCATGATCAAGTTCGACATCGAATGCTTAAAGGAAGCTTCTATGTATTACAAAACCAAGGCTGATGCACACCGGAGGAATAAAGAGTTTGAAGAAGGTGAGCTTGCCATGGTTTATCTACACAAGGAAAGATTTCCAGCGGGTTCTTATAACAAACTGAAGCAAACGATTTTTTGGTCATGCCAAATAATCAAGAAGCTTAGATCAAATGCTTATCGATCTGAGTTGCCACAAGGGTTCTCTATCAGTCCAGTTTTTAACATCAGCAACTTGTATGCTTATTATGGAGATGACAAAGGTGATTCCTTAAAGGTTAAAGATTGAAGATTTGATTGCTTCACTAGCGAATTTCCATCAAGAAATCATTGATGTCTTAGATGTTCGTTCCACCACTACTTGTCAAGAAACCTACACAAAACATCTGGTTCATTGGACGGGAAAAGCACATTGTGAAGATGCATGGGTTTCAGCTCAAGAGTTTGATGAAGGGCCTTGGGAAGATTTGGTTGCAAATTCCGAGAAGGCTTCTTTTCCAACGAAGGAAAAGGAAATGAAATATCTATTTAAATTTATCTTCTTTATAGAAAGTCTTAAAGCAATAAGTGTCAAGAGGGTAAATGGAGAGTCATCTATTTTAATCTCTCTATATATCTTTGTTAATGAAATCTGCCAGCAGTTTTTGGGGAATCTAAAATATTGTGCAAGTTCTCTTCTTGCTTGGAGTGAGTGAGTCCTCCTAATATCAAGTGTGTGGCTTCGTCGTATGAGTGTCTTCTGCGATTAGAAACGTCAAGTGACTTCCTTATTGCCCCCAATAAGTGGCATTCCGGAACTATCCCTTTTCTCTTAGCTGGGACCTTTCAGTTTGTCCTCGCAGGTTTAGGCCGGGCATCATATAGGTCACTATGCAAAGCAATGCCACAAAATTCTACAAGAGATAAAATGGTGAGCTCCCTGGCCCTTATAGATGACGATCTTGATCATGCTGATATTGAATCACTTTTCTCTGTTAGTGAACATAAGTTTCTCTCACGTTACTTGCTTTCCTTTTTCTTTTCCCTCACCAAATCAAACACCAAATTAAACCTATGCAATATAATGAAGCGATTACGGCTCTACAGCTCTGTGCATGGTGTAAATACGGATGTGTTGGTCGCATGTGACACTTAAATTGAAAGGACATAGCCTAATCATCCAAAAATAGGTAACTTAAGAAAACATAACTCCTAGTATAATCTAAAGCTACATCGCATGGTCAGGGTGGTGAACAATCGCTCCTTGTACACGCCGTGTATACTGTTACATCTAGTATTTTCAAATGTAGGGATCGGATTCCCATCAAAATATTTCTACAAATATTCATTGCTCATGTCACATAGTCAATGAACAACCAGCACAATCAGAATAGCAGCCGATCGCAAAAAAGATCTGTTTCAAAAGCGGCATTCTCCTTCGAAGGATGGTCTGTCTAATTTTTTTTTTTTTGGGTACTTGAAGGATGGTCTCTGTTTGCTGAACAAACCACGGCATTCTGTCCAACACCAAGAACAAAGACTGAGAAGAATTGAGTGTTTTAGCAGCTCCCCCAGTGCGTATTGACTGCGTTATTGAACCCTGGGTTGCATTCAGATGGTAACATTTCGCCAAAGCAAACAGACGACGAGTAATGGAGAATGAAAATCAAGTTGAAGCAGGCTGTGATTGTCGCTTCCTCTTGTTTTTTTATTCATTTGGGTATGTGTGGTTTCTTTCTTGCTTCAATGTTTTTGATCAAATATCAAAGAGGTGCGAGAAAGAAAAAGTTTCCCAATACGGATCCAAAACACATCGTATTTTTCAAGTCGTGCAACCTTGCAGTAGTAGAGAAATCGAAGCAGTGAACTTGATCCTGAGCCAATCCCAAATGTCTCTTCAAGAATCCCGAAATGGACCAAAAACAATCAACCACCCACGATTTTCAATTGTGATCCACTACTACAATAATAGATATGCGTCACACTAAGGAGATTCATAAAGATCACGGTTTCAGTGAAAGCGTGATAAAAAGTGGTGCTTAAAATTTTTTATCTCAGTTTAAGTCCAAAACTGAGATAAAAAGTGGGTTTCAACGCAAAATAAAAGACCTCACTCTTGCGGTGAGATAAAAGAAAAACAACCTCACCCTTGCGGAGTGATAGAAGATTTTAGGGCGAAAAAAAATGAGATAAAAGATCTCGCTTTTATGGCGAGATAAAAGAGAAAAGACCTCACCCTTGTGGCGTGATAAAAAAGAGAAAAGATCTCACCCTTGTGGTGTGATAAAAGATTTTGGGGCGGAAAAAAATGAGATAAAAGATCTCGCTCTTGTGGCGAGATAAAAGAGAAATGACCTCACCCTTGTGGTGTGATAAAAAACTTTAGCGTGGAAAAAAATAAGATAAATAATCTCACTCTTGCGGCGAGATAAAAAGCCTACCTATTTAGGCACGCAGTCTGAATTTTCACGTAGGCAGGTTGGTACTCATTTAGGCATACTTTGAAAAGTTATGTGAGAAAAACGAAGTCGTTTAAGAACTTTAAAAAGTTGTTCTTTTTTTTTTTTTTTACAAAAGGTAAGAAGATAAACTCTAATTACACTCGTTCCAAAAAATTTCTACGTTTCATCTTCATCTTCACGCCCAAAAAGATCGAGACAGAAAGAGAAGGCAAATCCCACAACTCGATTCCACTAGTGTCCAATTGTTTCTTCGACGGCGGACAGACAGACTGTTCCACTAGTGTCCGATTTTCACATGGGTGAGCCGTGATCTTTATGATTTATTGTAGTAGTGAAATTTAGTTATTCGGATGTCTTCCAAGTATATGTTCGACACATTAGGTAAAAAAGCAATTATATTATTATGGCTTAACCTTATCTGAAAAGGATTAAATTTCAATTGAGAAGCCACCATTGAAATTAAAATTTAATATAAACATAAAATCCATGTTGAATGGTTAGTTTATAAAAAAAAATCTAAAGTTTGTCCGTAATGTTACAATCTGCAGGTTGTGATAATTTTTATAAAAATACAAAGCGCACACTACAACAAAAAATACTATTGTCAATTAAATTTACTAGCTAAAACTAAATTTTTCGCACCAAGAAAATCTTTTGGTGACAATAACTAATTTTTGACTGGCAAAAAATCTATTGTCATGTTTTTAAAATTTTTAAAACAATGTTTATTTATGTATTTTTATTTATTTTAATATCATGTTTATTGCATTCAAAAAAATTCAGCAAATTTTAAGAGAATTTTTTTTTTCTCATTTTAGGAAGTAAGTATAAATATTTTTTGTTTTCCTAATCTAACAGAAGTTCTAGACTAGCTTACTGGTAAGGGCTTGGGAAATTAACTAAGGGTGCGTGGGTTCGAAACTTAGCAATGACAAGAAAAGAAGGTCTAGTAGATAGAAAGAAAAGATCACGCGCAATGGTTTTTCATCTCAGTTTATGGTGGTGTGATCATTTTGAACTTTCTATCACAGTTATAGACCGTGATCTAAAGTGACATACAATCACACCCAGAAAAGAGAAATGATCACGCCCAAGAGAAACAATCACGGCTTATAACGGTGATAAAAGAGAAACGATCACGCCTTTTGGCCGTGATAGTTTCTCTCTTTCAATCACGGTTTATAACCGTGATAAAAGAGAGTGACTTACAATCACACTCAAATCCATCACGGTAGCAAGAGTGTGATGAAAAACTTATAATCACGGTCAATAACTGTGATCTTTATGGTTTATTGTAGTAGTGATCGGATTTTGATTTTATATATAACTGACATAACAAGTGAATGAGCAGTTATTATATGTTTCAAAAATATTAATCTTTAATGGACGAATCTATAAGACATAACAATGCTAAAATCGTCGATATGTACAGGGGATTTTAAACAAGGGATACGATTATAAATTATCAAATCTTTTTTTTATGTAAGTTAATCTCAGTTTGAAAAATCTACATCATCATGTAAAACTAGTCATGGTTACCTGCCAATCTCAATATCTATGCTCCATCTATCTTCTTCCCAATTGTGGGACTTCAAATTTGCCCAGAAAATCATCGGCCTTGGAATAATTTCGTTAAGACTGTGCAAATGGCAATGTTTTTTGAGTGTGACCGCTATGTTATAGTACATGGCCGAAATGTACAAGTGTGTGGTCGTGAGATCGGACCTGGCATGGCCCTTGGCTGTTTTTTGCTAGCTAGAACTCAATAACTTGTGTTCCATGGTCCAATATCAATGGCGGAAGCACACATCCACCGAAGATTAAGCCGTGGAAGATCAAGTTGGCGGGAAAAAATGGCGGTTTGTCGTGGCAGCATGGAGCTCAGTCCGACACTGCCACGATCTTGAATCTTGATCATGTTGATATTGAATCAGTTTTCTCTATTAGCAAACACAAGTTTCCCTCACGTTACTTGCTTTCCTATTTCTCTTTTCCCTCACCAAATTAAACAAAAAATTAAAAACATAGGCTTTGTTCATTTTGATATTTAACTTCGTTTTCTAATCATTACCTTATATCTTTCTTCAATCATTATCTTATTTTTTCAATTATTATTTTCATTTCTCTCTCTATCTCTCTACTTATCACCTCTCTCTCCAATCATTACCATATTTATCTCTTCACTCACTATCTCATAACTAAAATACTCAAAATTCGCAAACGAACAAGGCCTAAGCTCTCTGAAAAGACCAGGGACACCATCTGTTTTGGAAGTTGCATGAGGCTTCGGATCCACTGTCCGACTTTCCTCTGTCCGACTCCCTGTCCGACTCTTGTAAATGTGCCAAGTTATCTACTCCCTTCTCCCCTTTCGTCTCCGTTTGGTGGTGCCCATAAATTGGCATGATGTTTGATGATTTTGTGAAGCCCATTTTGGGTCTCAAAAAACTACTTCCTCTGTCCGGATTTAATTGTTCCTAATTCTATTTTAACTGGCTAAAAAATGGGTTATATCTTCGAATCCGTATTGAATTTTATATCGAATATGGATTTTATTTGATAGATCTCAATTAGTTCTATAATACAATATTTTCGAAATCACGTAAAATATAATCAATTGAAAAATGACACGAACTCCAAAAAATGACTATTAAATCTAGATGAGAGAGTTATTTTTAAAATATTTTTCTATCTGTTATTATAAAAAATTAACTCAATTCGATATTCGTTAAGGCTTTTTCAGCATCCGTAGGAGCACTACAAATTTTAAAAAAGCTTTACTGATATTGAATTGACCTAATTTATTTTCATGGACCCAATGAAAAGTATTTTAAAATTAATGAGAGACTTGAATTATTTTTTGGGGACCCAAAATGGACCCTATAGAAAGTAATCAATCAGTAATTTAAATTTGAGTATTTGGTCATTAATCTTTGACTTTTCCTACATTCGTAGCGACCCTACAGATGCTGAAAAAGCCTTAACGTTGTTTGGCTAAATAAGTAAATTGACTCTTTTTTTTGTCCTTATTAAAATTTTTTTTTGTATTTTTTAGTTTTTCGTCAATTTTTTGGGGATTATTGCATCGTCATGACTAGAGAAATCTAAAAAGTAAAAAATTACGATCGAAACCTAATTTTTTCAAATAAAGACAAAAATAAGCCAATAAGCCAATTTTTTCGTCTTTATTAAAAAAAATTGTATTTCGATCATAATTTTTTACTTTTTAGATTTCTCTCGTCATGACAATGCAATAATCCCAAAAAAATTGACGAAAAACTAACAAATACGAAAAAAAATTAATAAGGACAAAAAAAGAAGTCAATTTGCTTATTTAGACGAACGGGAGAAATTGAGTTAATTTTTTGTTATGATGAACGGGAGAAATTGAGTTAATTTTAACAAATAGAAAAATATTTTTTAAGAATAACTTGATATTTGAATTATTTTCTTGGGATCCGAAATGGATTTCACAAAATCATCAAACATCATAGGCACCACCAAACGGAGACTAAGGGGGGACGGGAGCAGATAACGTGGCACATTTACGAGACTGGGACAGGGAGTTGGACAGAGAAAAGTCGGACAGCGGATCCGAAGCGTGATGACCACTTCATTCCTGGATGGGGGTCACTCTCCTAATAAATGCACCACTCTCGCTTTCATTGCTTTCCACATGTTCATTCAAATACGAGTAGTATTTTTTGGTATTTAGGAGTAGTATTTAGTGTAAATTGCAATTTTTAATTTGTTTCTTGAATAAGGGCTTCCGCTTTCCAAAAAAAAGAATAAGGGCTGCAAAACTTTGGTGAACTTAATTTCTAGTTTGATTAATCCAACTTGACATCGATGGATCGATCTGGTAATATATATATATACACTGATACACACACAGTTAGGATCAGGTCAGGAGGTGCGATCCGGTCCGCACCTCCTCATTTCTCACATTTTCCGATCGAATTTCGATGATTCGAGCCGCTCAAAGTGATCAGAACGTTATTTTAAGGGTGTCCGCGAGAAATCAGAAAAAAAAAAAGACTGGGAAGGGTTTGATTCGAACAATTTTTTATTGAACGGTTTAATAAAAAAAGATGCTCAAATGAAGCCCTTCCCAATCATTTTTTTGCCGATTTCTCGCGGGTACCTTTAAAATCACGTTTTGAATAAATTGAGTGGCTCGGATCATCGAAATTCGATCGGGAAAGAGGAGGTGCGGACAGGAAGGGTGTGGATGGGAACCAGACTCTGTGTGTGTGTGTATATATATATATATATATATATATCTCACTAACCATGGCCTTAAGTTAGTTGTCTGCTGGTTGGTCTTGAATCTTGAAAGTGGAATTTAACTAGAAGCACAAAGAAGGACAACGAACTTTAGAGTTAACTGAACTGAAGTACCATAGGAGTAACTATTTATCTGTGTGAAAGTACCCGAAATAGTACTTTGGTTGGTTCAAACTTTTAAAACCTTCAACCACCTCATTAAGTAAGAAGACGACCAAGACTTCCATGCAATATAAAAAAAAATTGAAAAAAAAAAAAAAAACAGTTCCAACACAGTTTGAACAAAAAAAACACCTCCAACACAGTTTGAAAAAAAAACAAAACAAAAAAACACAGTTCTAACACTGTTTTCAATACACACAATATTCAATGCATATACCTACTTTCCATTGTCTCATAAATCAATCAAAAAACAGTGGCACCATTCAAAGCCATTGAATACATACACCCACTTGCCAAAACAAACAAACAATTTTCCACAAGTGGATCTGGACAAAAGAAAAAGTGATCCCTCATAATTCAATGCAATGACCCATGGGCAGTATTGGGACCATGTTGGCTTTCAATTTCCTGTTGTACTCAGGGACGGAGCCAGAAATTTTACCACGCAGGGGCGAGCTTATATACACAAGGGCGAGTCTATATACTTTCATAGGATTTTTTTTTTTTTACATATAATAGTAGTGTTTCTTTTTCTTCTTGTAGGGGCGACCGCCCCTACTGGCCCCTCCTTGGCTCCATGCCTGGTTGTACTCACAGGACGACCCCTTAATTAGATAGACACGAAGTGAATACAAATATAAAATAGGTTAGGATCAAAGAGAGAACACAAGACACTCGATATATTATTGCAAACACTGGCTGAAAACTGGCCCTTTACAACAGAGAGGTGACCTCCTTTTATAGGCATAAAAGGGTCCCTTGCTTACATCATAAACAGTATTATACATAATTGCCTTGTACTGTTACTACATAGTCTTTTATACAACTTTACTAGTCAAACTTCCAAACAGTACCCACCAATTATATGATACAACAATAACTGTCATATTTACTACTACATACAACCTAATTAGCACACACCAATTATATGATATCACGAGCCAAATAGTACCCACCAATTATTTGCCCCTTTCACCATCAGTGCTCCCTCCTCTTGTTCCAACACCACTCCCCCTTTCAGTCATGCCCCTTCCACTAGAGGCGGCTCCACCTTAGGGGTTTCATGGACAACTCAACTGAAGATCCGAATAATTTTTTTTTGTTAAATACATATAAAACTTATGGGGCTAGCCTTTTTTTTTTGAACACTCAACATAAATGTCAATGAATACCCAATACTAAAAGTCTTGAACATCAAACACAAAAAGAATTGAACATTTAACCCAAAACTAATTGAACGCTCAATCTCAACTCAATTATAGTCCATCACTTCACATAATTCATATTAAACACTTAACACATTATTTCAAATAAAGCTCATAATCATAATAAAAAAAATTGTAAAAAGAAAGTAAAAAGAAGAATCTATTGGTGTAAATATTATGCTCTGTGTTCTTTCTCCATCTTTTTGTCGATGGTCTAAATGTGTTAATTTCGCATTCATGACAATAAGTATTTTGTTTATCTAGTTAGCTTATAAAATTACAGACAAAGCTTTAAAAAAAAAAATCAACTACATTGCCAATTCCGTTAACTGAGTAATATTCATTCGAATTTAATATTACGATTGAAAATCTCATCATGTTATTCTTTAACAACTTTGTTTGTTTGGTTTTTCTAACTTTGTTTTAGTTTTGTTTTCTAATAATTATCTTATTTCTCTCTCAAATCATTATCCAATTTTTCTAATTATTACTTTCATTTTTCTCTCTATCTCTCTTTACTCATTACCTCTTTATCCAATTATTACCCTATTTCTTTTTCCACTTACTACCAAAACTAAAATACCCAGAACTAGCAAACGAACAAGGCCAACATATTTTCGAGAAGGTCAACCCCAACGTACTCGCTATAATTTCTTTCAAAAAGGTTTTAATAGATTAATATGTTGGTTAAACATTGGCACAGAATATGAAAACTCATTTAGGACAACTGTAAAATTTTACCCCTTCCATTCGCGAAACACTATCTATTATAAAATATAGCAACTTCCAAAAAAAAAAAATTTTGGTAAAAGAAATAGTATATATTTTTAAGTTCTTATTTTGCCTCATAGTTCAGTTTTTTTAGAATAGAGGTCAAGCTTTTTTACCTTACTATTTGTACAATTATATGAGATTTTGCGCATATTTTATTGGTTAATAAATCAACTAGTAGAGTTAAAGTAAATTCTGAACACCCTATCACAAATTCCTGGAGGCGTCACTGCAGCTTCCACCATTAATTCTCCCTCCTCTATTTCCACCGCCACTGCCCCCGCCAACATCAGTGCTTCCACCACTCCTCCCTCCTCTGCTTCTACCCCTTCCCCTTCCACCTCTGGTTCCACCACCATCAGTACCCCTTTCCCTTTTGGTTCCACCACCATCAGTACCCACAGAAACTTGACTTGCTTGAGTTGCTGCACCATCAATTCCCACTAAATTTGGCTTGATTGAGGTGCTACACCATCACCTGCTGCACCGGTGCCCCTACCAACAGTTGATTGAACACCCCCTCTCCTTGGCCTGCCACTTGACCTAGTGAACACTAATAAATACTTTTTGGTGGCCGGTGTTAAACTAAATTCTGAGCGTAACTTTCTTCCCTTTTAGTGTGGGATATATGCTTGAGCTTTTTTTGCTAAAATCCGTGGACAAAACCGTAATCAATCCGCGAGTCACGGATTGGATTGGAATCGAACTATAGGACGTTTTGGTCCAAACACTGATTTTATTTTTGTAAAAATTGTGACTAACGGTTCGGTTCTCGAATTCCTAGGAATTTGAACCAAACCGGACCGCGAGCAACCCTACTTTCATTGCTTTCCACCTGTACATTTAGGCTTCATTCTTATGAAGTATGAACTTAACTTAAATCTGGAAATTGTCCTTACTTGAATTTTTTTCACATTTGTTAGTTTTACGCCAAATTTGTTAGCTTAATTTTGTCGAGATGAATCAATAACCCACAAAAGTTTGGCGTAAAACTAACAAATGCAAAAAAAAATTAAATAAAGACAAAATTTTCAAATTTAAGTTAAGTTCATAAGAACGCAGCCTTAACTAGTATTTTTTGGTATTTAGTATGTAGTTAAAATGTATATATATGTACATCCTTAAACATCCAAGTTCCAACACTAGTGTCCATCCTTAAACATGTATCTCCATGTACTGATCCTCTTGTTTTTTCCAAGGCTCCTATTAGCACAACCCACACTAGCAAAAAACATAACCGCCAACATTGCCCATGTAACCTCCAACAGCTTCCTCGGCACCAAGCCCGGCTGCCGACCTAAATGCGGAAACCTAAGCGTCCCTTACCCGTTTGGCATAGGGGTTGCCTGCTCCTTCGATCGGCCCTTCAAAATCAACTGCAGCACTTCAAAGCCCTTCATAGGCGGCATCGAGGTCCTATCCATCTCACCAACCCAAGTCCGGGTCCAAAACGTTGTCGCTTCTAGGTGCTACAACCAGGCTGGGAATGTGACCAGTGATTTGGAGGCCTATACCTTGTTGCCATTGTCCTGGCCGTACACATTTTCGGAGAAGGTGAATAAGTTCACGGTCGTTGGCTGCGATGACTATGGCGAAACAGTGTGGTCTAGTCAAGATGCAGGGATCCTCGTTACTGGATGTGGGTCTGTATGCCCCATCTCCAACAGTACGGACACGACTGGTGTAAATTGTCCCGGTATTGGTTGCTGCCAAACCGATATTCCAAAGGGGCTGAAGACGTACAACGCTTCCCTTAGTAGCTGGTCCAATCATACCCAGGTTTGGACTTGTGTATTTCGTTTTTTTTTTTTTTTCCCCTTTTTGACGACCGACACGTGAAAAATAATTAACTAACCAAATCGAGCCTTAATTACTTGGAGTCGACTATATGAATAATTTTTCTCTATTGAGCTCTGTCAAGACCACTTGTATAATTAACTAAATCATTAAAATAATTCAATTAATAATTACCACAAGGTATTGGGTACTCCAACCGCAGTGCAGTACTCCAATTTCATCCACGTACAACAACTAGTGGTATAGCTAGGAATCTATACAAGTGATGGCATCTTTCAAACACATTTTAACCAAAAAAATTTGAAGAATTAAATAGGCAACCCAATTACTAGACTTATTTAGGCGTTCATCCTAGAAATTTTAAATACTTATTATATTTCCATTCTCAAAATACCTTGTTGCCCCATTATACCCCTATCCATATATTCTACCTAATATTTTGAATTTTCCATAATATAGGGACAGATACCCGTTATATATAATCTTAAAACATAATTAGTCCTGTTAGATAGGGACGTCTATCGCCCATTTCAAACAGAATTTTTAATTCCGACTTATCTTTTCCAATCCCCAAACTGTGATATCCTGAATCTAATTTTCAAAATTCAAAAACATGACAAAAATTATAAACATGGCAAGTTTTAAGAAGTGTAGGTTTCAATCGAGATAAATGAACAAAACATTATCTATTCACAAACAAGATAAAAATCGGGAAACATAACACCTCAACTGAAACCATTAAAATTTCTAAAGATCACAACCACACAAAGGAGGAGGGAAAAGTATACTCAGATAAGGGTTCAGAGAGCTCCATTTCATTCAAACTCTGTAGTTGTGCGTCTGACAAGTCGGGAACCAACAAACTTCAATCCAAGCCATTCCTGTTCAATTAACCATGATTTAGTTGACTTTTGTGAATTGAATTTTGATACTCCTATCTAGTAAGGAGCTGTGCTATGTGCACAGCTGCTTATACACAGCAGCTGTGCACAGATCCCATTCTTTCTCGGCTCGGGTCGCACAAAGATAATCGGAGCCGCTCATTTTGTTCTAAATATGTCGTTTAAGGTCTTTGTTAAAAATGGGCTTCGTTCGATATCGTTAGAGGTGTTAACAAAACACTCAAAATCACTTCAGAATTTTGGCCTAAATTCTGAAGTGATTTTGAGGGTTTTGTTAATGCCTCTAACGATATCGAACGAAGCCCATTTTTTACAAAGACCTTAAACGACATATTTAGAATAAAATGAGCGGCTCCGATTATCTTTGTGCGACCCGAGCCGAAAAAAAATGGGATCTGTGCACAGCTACTGTGTATAAGCTGCTGTGCACATAGCTTTTCTGTCTAGTAAGTGTGTTGTTTTTTATAGGTCGAATGTTGATTTTTCAGAATTTGTCTTGAATACGTATCGTAAAATCGAAACGCGCATTCTGAAATCATGACAAAATTTGTGCAGATCACCTTCAAATATAAAAAAACATGAATACATACCGCAGAATCGTGCTGGCAAAACTACAGTAAACCGAAATTATGGCAAATTTTGGAGAAACCGAAACACACATACCGAATGTGTCACAAAATTTGTGGAATCACCAATTATCATGAATACATATTGTAAAATCGATCGTCTCTACGAAGCTACAATGAACAAAAATCATGATAAAATTTGGACAAATCGAAACAAACATACCGAAACCATGACAAAAAATCGGTAAAATTGCCATAAAACAAACAAAATCGTAATTGTGGGTTTGAAATTGCAACTTACTAAGTCTAGCCATAGTTGATCGCTGATATATGTCACCGCCTAGGGTTTTCCGACTGAGTTTGACGGAAGAAATGGATTCTGATTCATTGGGCCGGGTTTGGGTAGTTTTGGGATTTACGGGCCGACCAACTCACGAAAGGGGATGAATGTGGATCACCGATGGGAGGAGGGAACGGGACTTGTCTTTTCGGTTCCCCCTTTCTTGGTTTTTTCTGTTTTGAATGATAAGGAAGGTGGGTGCTTAGCCAATAACCTTGCCTTCGAAAAAGGTTGAAAACCACAAGCGTAGGGCTAGATCGTAGATAGCATAATAAACCAATAAGACTGGAATCATACCACAAGGAATCAGAAATAGCTTAATCGGATTGTAGGTTTTATATGGTGGATTTCGGGGTTTAAGACGGCCAACTTGGTTTTGCTTTGAAAGTAGAAATACTAAGGAAAAAGACTAGAAATGTGTTTTATGAACTAAAAAAGGCAAGTCTAGGGATCGTCCATCCCTTGACAAAGGCCGTTATCGGTTCTTGATTATAACTCAAGCGAGAGTCACGATTGCGTGCTCACGCTCGGAAGATTTAGCTTTAAAGGTTACGTTTATCGAAAGATGTGATTTAACGGAACCAAACCAACTTATTTTTGCTAATGAATCTAACACGTAGGAGGCCACAAACCATCAGTATGTCACTTAACTAAACGACATATCAAGGAACCAAAAAAGGCTAGGTTAATCCCGTTTTGAAAACCATGATTTTAAGTCCGAGGTTTGAGAACCAAATAACAACCTAAGTCTTTGGGAAAGATTAACCCAAGATTTAACCAATCAACGACTCAACCATACTAAAAAGATTAAGCATAAAGCTAGAAATGACGAACATGTTTAACTGACAAAAAAAAACTTGATATTAATAAGGATCACAACCGTAGCTTCAACTTTAATACTTGAGAAATAAAAAACAACAAAACCTTACTTGAGTTCTTGAACAAAATGACTAGAAAGCTTGAATCAAAGCTATGGAGTTCTTTAGAGCACAAAAAAGACTTAAAGCTAAGTGTAACTAGATAATGGCTAAATACGGCATAAAAAGACATTTATAAAGCTTACAAATCAGCCCTAAAAAGGACCAAAAGGCCCCCAAAATATCCAAAAAACTAGCCATAAAAGGAAACTTTTCATAAATGGAAGGTTGAACAATTCAGCATAAAGTTCTGGTCTCAGAGCATAGGTATTGGTACCTATGTTTTGAGGTATTGATACCAATCAAACTGTGAAGCACTAAAGGACAAAAGTATCGATACCTTGTTTTAAGGTACCAGTACCACTGTCTGCAATTTGCAGAACAGGCACAACTTGGTTCTTGAGGCCTTATGATGCCCCGACGATCTTCCAACTCTTCAATCCTTAATCAACGGGACTTGACGGAGGAGTGTCATGTGGCCTTGGTCTTTTGGATGCATACCCTCAGGGGCTATCCTCGATGCTTTCACTTCATCTCCTTAGCTTTGGAATGCCCATTTGACACTTGATTCTTCAGGCATCAATGGGACTTGACGGAGGCGTGTCATGTGGCCTTGGTCTTTTGGATGCCTTCAAGGGCTATGCTCGATGCTTTGACTTCACCTCCTAAGCTTTGGAATGCCTATTTGACACTTGATTCTCCGGGCATCCATCTAGACTTTTTGTCATTTCTTTAAGTCTTGGTAACAATGAGGCACATGCCATCGGCACTTGGACACGAGGTTGCACCCGATGTATTCCTTGGTGCTTAAACACACCTTATTAGCATGTTCTACCTAAAACACTTACAAAAATACCGTACGTACAATATCGAATGAAATACAAACTAGAGGACTTAAGCACCAAGATTATACAATCTTGGATGCTTATCACACCCTCCAACTTGAGTTTTGCTAATCCCTAGCAAACATAATATAAAATAAAACAAAATAAAAAACTTGGCAATTTAAAAACTTAACAATCCTTCCGATAACACAACTAGGAACATGCTCATGCTGTATCCAAACTAGCAAGAGTTCAAAGACCACGGTTCATCTATACCACAACTCGCAGCTAGACACAAAATGAAAGACTAAGTACAAAGCACGTTCTAAGCAAGTAACAAAAGACTTGTATTTACATCCAAAAAGAAGGTACACCATATCCCACAAAAAGTTCTCAGAAATTAGGCACTAGTGAACAAAAATGCTACACCTCATATGTGGAGAGCACCGTACCAATAAACAAAAATGATAACTAAACAACTAAAAACTTGATTGCTGAAAGGAAAACATGCCACAAACTAACTATGCCAAACATCAAAAATTGAATCAACATGGAATCAAGGTGTACTAAAGATCAACTAAGAGCTTCATAGTTTATAATGACCTTGGTTTTAAAAAGAACGGTTAGCAAAATGGGTGGCGGCCATATACTTTCTCAGTTAACTACCTTTGACCGCCACTGTCGCAAAAGTTACTAAGTTAAAGGCCACATGTTGGCCTTACAAAAACTTGCATAATTTACTAGTTAAAGTTCAACTAAACCAAAGACAACAAAAAGATAAGATAATAGGTGGGATGTCAACCACCATACACCCTGACCAAGTAAAGGAATTTTCTAAAACTAGAACCATCGACTCTTCCCCTCCTCCTCCTCGTCCTCCTCACTATTCTTATTTTCTTCTTCTTCTTCCTCCTCTTCCTTTTCTTCACTACCATCAACCACCTCCTATTCCGGAGGTGCCTCATATGTCACCTCACACTCATCCTCAATATTTTTGTATGCCACTGTAGCTCGATCCTGAGCTTCCTAACCTCTCTGGCTAACTGCCTCCTCTCCTTATCCTTCTTCCTCTTCTCATCAGCCCTCCACAAACACTTTAGAATGGCCACATTTTGACAAAAGAGTTTATTCCACAAGCGATCTTTCTTTTCCTTCGGGCCAGGCTTGGTAGTTAAATAAGCTTTTGAGCTCTCTCTGGGAGCGCTAGAACGAGGCTTGCTCTTCTTCAAGAAGGCACTAGTAATATCTCTAGGGTCTAGTCATTCCTTCTTATTGTAACCCGAGTCTTTCACACCCTGCTTCTTGCACAATATAGCAATCATACAAGGAAATGGCATTCGGGCTGATGAAATCGTATTGTTCTTGAAATCCACCAATTGATTGAAAATGAACTTTGCCCAATCCACCACTAACTTCGTATCCATGAAAGCATACATCAACTCCCCACTCTTTCAACTCGGCTTGTGCTTCAACCTCTTAGAATAAAGATTATGGTGAAAGGCCTTGTTTAGCACCTGAATGTCATCCTTAAATGTCCCCGGAACGTGTGGAATCGTTGCCATCTTTGGGTCGTGTACAAAACATTGTTAATTAACCCAATATCAATTTGTTCGTCCTGAGGGTAATTCAGCATCTCTGGAGGAGGCCGCTTATACCCCAAATACTCAGCAATCATGGAAGGGTCAATCATGATATCCTTGTTCCCCACCTTAGAGGTAATCCTAGCGGTTCCACTAGTTTCAAAGCCGGCCGGAGGGGTTTTCATGTTTTGGTAAAACTCGGTAACGCAATTAGCATTATATCCCTCCAATCTACTGGTTCAAAACTTCATACCTTTGCTCTGAATGCATTGAATAACCAAACAATCGGTCCCATTGGACTTCGCCTTAACCTGCCTCTCATTTTTGAAGTTCCGACTCAACATTCCCTCCTTCCACTTTTCAGTCTGAACTTGTTTCCCCATCCTACAAAGGCACTTTGCCGGCCTTCGACCCGATTTCCAGCCACTGGCTCCTCGGAGCCCGAATCAACAAATTCTTCCACAATATCCTGAGCGGGGGCAATAGAAATTGCTCCTGTTTTGCCCTTGCCCTTATCTCGCACCATGGTCGGAGTATGGAGGAGGGAGAAAATTTTAGATTTTGGTTAAGTTTGGCAGAAAATTCAATTTTTTAGAAGTGGGGGTGATTGTGGCCTTGTAGAAGCGGATTGAGGTTGGAAATATGTAGGAGAGGTGGAGATTATGGAGATTAATGGAAAAAAGAGAGGAATTTCGGAATGAGAGGGAGAGAGAGTGGGTTTACCTTGTACTCGATGGATTAGGCCTTGGAAACTTGAAAAACCCTTGGAAAACCTTGTAATTGATAGATGGAGTTGAAGGTTTATGAGGTTTTGTGAGAGGTTTAGAGGGATTTGGGGGTGATTTAGTGGCCAACGGTTGAGAGGAGATGGAGGTTTAGAAAGAGGGAGGCAGTGGGTTATGAAAAAGAAAAGAGGGAATTCGTGTTTTTAATATACTTGGTAACTGTCGTATTGCAATTGGTACCAGTACCTTGAAATAAAGGTATCGGTACCCAACCAACTGTCTTCCTCTGGATTCACAAGGTACTAATACCTTAATTTTGAGGTACCAGTACCTTCTGCTGTTTTTTGCAGAACTTGTTTCCTTGACCGAAGGCTGCCCTGACCACTTGTAACTCATCTGAAACACCTTCGAACCACCTCACAACATTCAAGCTTACCTTCAACACACCTTCCGATCATCCGGATCCTTAGGTTATTGAAAAAAGAGTAGGACACGGACTACAATACAAAAATAGGACAATGAGACACATTTATGGTTTAATCATACAAAAAATGCCTTTTATCACTTCCTAAGTACGTACGCCATAGATTCCAAAACAATTCAACATAGATATCAAACACAACTAGGCATGAACATGATATTAAATACCTAAACTAAGAGCTTTAGAATAAAATGACGGGATATGGGTACAACTTACTTAAAAACAAACTCAACACCTAGATCATCCATCCTTTAATTATGCAAATGAGTTGAGATGTAGAGAAACACTCAAGATTACATTGAACTCTTGCCAATTAAGAACTTAGTGAGCATGCGCCAAGTTGTGTTATACCAAAAGCCTTGTACAACGGAAGGATTGTTTCACTAAAAATGAATTTTATATATATATATTCCTCCCCCCAACTTGAAATATGATATGCCTTCATAGCATGGAAAACAACAGTATGGAAATGGAAAGAACAAAAGATAGTACCTCCAGGGGAATGTCAACCCCCATATACTTCGACCAAGTTGGAGGCTTTGGAATCATCGTCTCCTTTTGTCATTCGAATGACTTCCAAGGTCGACTCCTTCGGCTCGTCCAACGAAACCACAGCTAGCCACACATGGTCAAAGCTTTATTAGTCTAACAACCGCGACACGTATCTGCACCCTTGTTTAGGGCTCCTGAATGCCTCACTCACTCTGACTTTAGACCCAATCCACCAAGGCTGGTGTGATAACACGTACACCCTACAAAAGTCTTAACCAAACTACCTACTAAGAGACAAATGACATTAGAACCGCTCGGCTCGTGATATCCGGATGCCAAACAAACATAGATACAAATGAAACACCAAAGACACCACCCAATCTTCATGCAATCGTACGAGGCATACTTTTCTTCCCGTATCTCACCGGAGAGGTAAAACACGGGTAGCTATACTAGACCGTCGAAAGTTGTTACTTCAGCGTCCGACGTAAAATTCATCGCTTGATCTCGCCAAGCAATTAAGCCCAGAGTCCCCTAGGATTAAACAACGTGAAACAAGACAGAGCTTAGCGCCAAAGAACGGGAATACCAAGTCTCACCCAAAGACCTAAATTCCCCCCAATAGGGATATATCTAGAAAGCATTGATTGTTAACGGCAAGCTACTACAAAGTGAACTAGTTAAAGTCCTAAACAAAGATGCATTGGTGAAATCTTCTCATGTGCATTTCCCAAGACATAGTAAACATGCATAAAACTCAAAAACCGATATTTACAAATGTACAAGCATAATCAGATTTAATATCAGAGCTCGGACCGTCCAAGTCACAATTGGACTCCGCCAAACAATTAAGTCCAGTATCTCCTAAGATCATAACCAGGCATGCATCAAGATAGAGCCAAGTGCGGTAATAGAGCACAGGAATATCAAGTCCTAACTTACGATCTATACCGCCCCCATTGGAGCTAATCTGGAAGATGTGAGTGGTGCACTGTGAATTACTCCTATCAGAAGAACTAATAAAAGTCCTATGTCACTGATATTAGAATTTGCCCTTACTAACCAGAGTTGGGCACACGATCCTTTTTTTAATAGCGGCGTGCGAAGCTATAAATACCCAAGTCATTGGTGGGTACCCCCTACCTTGGGGCCGGGTCCAACAACAGTTAAGTTTAGTGATTACGCTTTCGCTCCCCGTGCAAATTAGAGTAAGAGAAAATTAAGCAACATGGCCATCCTTGTAAACAGGATTGACCAAATCCTCATCGGGCTCACCAACTTCAAAGCCACCAAGGCTAGGCTTAAGCCTTTGACCATTCACTTTAAAAGAAGAACCATTACTTATGCTTTCTACTTCTATCGTCCGGTGAGGGAAAACAGTTTTGACAACATAAGGCCCGACCCAACGTGAGCACAATTTACTAGGGTGAATATGCAAATGAGAGTTATACAATAACACTTTTTGACTCGGTTCAAAGTTCTTAACTACAATCCTCTTATCATGCATGGCTTTGACTTTAGACTTATACGCACTAGAGTGGTCGTAAGCATCATACCTCATCTCCACAAGCTCCATCAATTGTAACTTTCAGCGGGCGCCGACGAGGGGCATATTAAAATTTAGCTTCTTGATCGCCCAATATGCCTCTTGCTCAAATTCAACCGGCAAGTGACAAGCTTTTCCATAGACGAGTCGATAGGAGACATATCCAAAATTGTCTTATACACAGTACGGTAAGCCCATAAGGTGTTGATCATACAAGTTGACCAATCCTTATGGGTAGGATTAACTGTAAAATGTTCTTGATTTCCAGATTCACTAGTTTCGCTCGGCCATTCCTTTGCAGATGGTAGGCCATTGAAACCTTGTGAAAGATAGCATACTTCTTCAAGAGGGCCGCAATTGAACGGTTGCAAAAATGTGAGCCTTGGTCACTGATTATAGCTCTAGGCATCCTAAATCTTGACAAAATGTTGTCCCTCAGAAAGTTGACCACAACAGAATGGTCGTTAGTTCGCGCAAAAATCGCCTCCACCCATTTCGAGATGTAGTCAACCACCAACAAAATGTAGAGTTATCCGAAGGAAGAAGGGAAAGGGCCTATGAAGTCGATACCCCAATAATCAAAGACTTCTATGATCAAAATAGGGGAGAGAGACGTCTCATTGCATTGCGTAACACACCCTAGAAGTTGGCATAGAGCACAACTCTGACAAAAGGCAAAGGTATCCTTGTGGAGGGACGGCTAATAGAAACCACTTTGCAAAATCTTAGTGGTGGCCTTTTTGAAAGAGAACTGGTCGCCACATGCCTCGTTGTGGCAAAATTTTATCATGCTTTCTTGCTTGAATCAAGAACACAACGACACAAGTTGGTCCCCACAATACTTGAAAAGGTAAGGATCATCAAAGGAGAACCTTTTAACCTTCGCTAAAAATAGTCGTCGCTCTTGTAATGACCAATGAGTAGGAATCAGCACGGTAGTTAACCAAGTAGTTAACTATATCCGCATACCATGGTGCCATTGAAATGCCAAATAACTGTTCGTCGAGAGAGAAATCACCCATAGGAATATGAGAAGTGCGGTCTTCGAATTCCAATCGAGACAAGTGGTCAGCTACCACATTCTCGATGCCCTTTTAATCCTTAATTGTAAGGTCAAACTCTCGCAGGAGTAAAATCCACCTAATCAACTGCACCTTGGCATCTTATTTCATAAAAAGGCATTTAAGCACGGGATGATCGGTGTAGACAGTGATAGGAACTCCCACTAAGTAAGACCGAAACTTGTCTAGTGCAAAGACAATAGCAAGCAACTCTTTCTGAGTAGTCGAATAGTTCATTTGCCCTTCATTCAACATCTTGCTAGCACAAGAAGTCACATACGGCTCCTTTCCTTTCCATTGGCCCAAAACTGCCCTGACAGCGTAGTCACTCGCGTTGCACATGAGCTTGAAAGGTAATTCCCAATCCAGAGACAACACGATAGGTGGTGAGGTAAGACTTGCCTTTAGTTGGGTAAAAGCTCCCTCACAAGCGGGAGTCCACTTAAAAGGCACATCTTTTGCAAGGAGATGGCACAACGGATGAGCAACAACACTAAAATCCTTAATGAACCGCTAATAAAAACCAGCATGCCCCAAGAAAGAACGAATGTCCTTCAAACCACGTGGAGTGGGGAGGTTCCCGATAAGATCGATCTTTACTTTATCCACCTCAATGCCTCAAGCGAATATAATATGGCCGAGCACAATGCCCTCGGTAACCATAAAGTGACACTTCTCCCAATTCAACACTAAATTCTTCTCCTCGCAATGGGTTAACACAAGCTCTAAGTTGGTGAGACATGACTCAAACGAGTCACCAAACATGGAGAAGTCGTCCATGAATACCTCCATGATTTTCTCCACCATGTCGCCAAAGAGACCCATAATACATTTTGAGAAGTTGCTGAGGGCATTGCACAACCCAAAAGGGATGCGCCGATAAGCAAATGTCCCGAATGGGCACGTAAAAATTGTCTTCTCTTAGTCTTCCAAAGCCACTTCCATTTGGTTGTAGCCAGAGTACCCATCAAGAAAGCAATAGAACTTATGGCTGGCCACCCTCTCCAAGATCTGATTGATAAATGGAGAAGGAAAGTGGTCCTTTCTTGTGCTCGCATTTAGCTGGCAGCAATCAATACAAACCCTCCAATCGGTTTGAACACGTGTTGGGATAAGTTCGTCCTTATCATTTCACACCACCGTCACCCCGGACGTCTTGGGCACCATTTATATTGGGCTAACCCATTTAGAATCCCTATTGGGTAAATAATGCTGACGTTTAACAATCTAAGCACTTCCACTCACACGATATTGTTCATAATCGGGTTCAACCGCAGTTGTGGTTGGCGAGATGGTTTCACATCATCATCAAGGTAGGTATGGTGGGAGTAAAGGGATGCATCGATGCCCTTAACGTCCGCTATGGTCCACCCGATTACCTTCATATGCTTGCGCAACAAGGCAAACAACTCCAACTCTTGAAAATTCCCAAGAGAAGAGGAGATCACTACTGGGTATGTTTGGCCTTCGCCAAGGTAAGCATACTTTAGTATGTCCGGTAGCACTTTTAACTTTAGCTTTGGGGTTCCACACTTGACGGAACGGCTCGCTTCTTAATCGGGGGTAACTCCTCAGATTTTAGAGTCCACTCGATGACGCCACATGCTTCCTCCTCATCTAACAAGGAGCACAAATATGCAACTTCGGGGGAATCAAGAAAATCGGCCTCCGCGAAAGTAAGTGCTAACTCCAACTCATCTTTGTAAATGAACTCATCCACATGGTTTTGAACTAAAGAATCAATAAGATTGGCCTCCTAAAAATCCTCGTCGTCACCCACTTGGCTTTCCACCCAGAAGACATTGACTGACATCTTCATATTGCCAAACGACATATTCAAAAGCCCATCCCAACAATCGATCACCACATCCGTTGTAGCCAAGAACGGGCGTCCAAAGATAACCGGGGTAGATGTTGGCGTTGCAATGGATGGAAAAGAGTCCAAAATGATGAAGTCCACCGGATACACAAATTAACCCACTTGAACAAGTACGTCCTCAACAACACCCCACGAAATGGGAACAGTGCGATCTGCCAACTGTAGAGTGACTTGCGTAGGCTTCATCTTCCCCAACCCAAGCTCTTGATGCACGGAGTATGGGAGCAAATTCACACTAGCTATGAGGTCAAGAAGAGCTTGCTCCACCCACTTTCTGCCCATAGTTACCAAAATAGTGGGGCTCTCCAGATCTTTGTATTTTGGGGCCATGTTGGTTTGAATGACTGAGCTCACTTGCTCAGTTTGGAAAATCTTTTTGAACACATTGAGCTTGTGTTTCTGAGTGCACAACTCTTTCAAAACCTTTGCGTAGGACGACACTTGCTTGACGGCATCCATCAACGGGATGTTGATTCTGACTTGCCAAAATAACTCATATATGTCAGAGTTGGAGTTTGGCTTAACCAGTGCTTTCAAACGGTTAGGAAATGGTACCAGAATAGGTGATACTTGTGGAAGGGGGTCACCACTTGGATCTTGAGAAGAACTAGATTCTGGCTCTTTGGAAGCTTGCTTGGAAGGTTCCCCAATACTTGTGGCCTTTGACAGTTCCGTGAAAGGCAACAAGATAGGCGTCACCAGCAGCTCCACTTGAGCATTGTCAACGGCCTTCCCACTCCTTAACGTTATGACCGCCTTTGCTTACTCGGGGATAATCATCGAAGAGCTAACGAAGTGTTGGGCCTGTGGATTTGCCAAAGGTTGAGTAGGAAGCTTTCCTTTCTCTTGTTGTAAAACACCAACCGCGGTGGTCAATTTGCCCATTGGATTTCTAATGTCGTTCATAGCTTGAGCAGGCTGCTCATTAGTAGTAGCCTACATTTGACAGAATGTGTGCATGGTATCCTCCAAAGATCGCTGCTAAGGTGGTGCTGAAATTAATTTTGCCCTTGAAATTGGCCGGATGGTGCAAATCCCAGTGGTGCTTGAGATTGGTTGAATTGTGGTACTGCTTGGCCTTACATTGGCCACCAAGTCTAATTCTGAATGGGAGGAGGACCTTGCGAAGTCGATGAAGTCCCCGCTTCGTTTTGATTACTCCAACAGAATGTCGAATTGGACCGCAGCCCCGGATTGAAAGTATTTGCATACGGGTCCCACCGTTGGTTCAATGCACACACCTCTTCCGCTGGAAGTTGACTGATGTGGTGCCAGAGGGCGGGAATCGTATGCCAATTGTCTGTCGAATGACCCAAAGTTTCACAAATCACACACATCTCCTCCACTTGTCGCACTTCCTTAAACCTCTTTCACTTGGACCGCGTCCAACTTCATCTTATCCAACTTTGCCAACAACTCTTCCAACTTTGTCTCAAAAATATGGTGCTCCCCTATCGAGAACTTACCGGAGACACTCGGGCCTTGGTTTCTCATTGCCTGCTCACACAGATCTATGTAGTACCAAGACTGAGCCCTTCTGCCAGAGCTTCCAAGAAATCCCAAGCATCCTTTGGATTCATTTCCATGAAGTCACCACTACCCATCGTATCAAGGAGTTGTTTGTTATCTCAAGTGCAACCTAAATAGAAGTAGTTAATCAATAAGTACATGGAGAAATTATGATGTGGAATAGCCACAAGTAAATCCTTGAAACGTTCTCAACACTTATAAAAGGCCTCCCATCCTGTTGCTTAAAATTCTAAATTTGGTCCATGAGAAGCTTTGATCAGCTGACCGGGAGAAACTTTGTGGTGAACACATCCTGGACTTCACCCCAACTTCGCAAAGATCGGGGCTTTAAAGACTAAAACCATTGCTTGGCTTTATCTTTAAACATGAAAGGAAAAAGCTTTAAACGCGCTTGGTCTAGCTGACCCAGACCTGTCATAAATGTGCTGACAATAGTCTCGAATTCACGAATATGCACATAAGGATCCTCAAGCTCATGCCCCCGAAACCCAGGTATAATCCGGTGATAGTCTGGCTTGAAAACAAAAGCGTTGGCGGCAGTGGTGTTTGGAACTACTATGGGAGAAACTTGGGAAGCCCTTTCCGGAGTTAGGTAATCACACAACGATTGACCCGGTGGATCTGCCATTGGCCTCGAAGGAGGCGATAACTCACACGGTAGAGAATATGCTCGAATGACACTACGTACCCTCGGAGGAGAAGTAGACCTATGAAGCCGAATTGAAAAAGGGCTAATGATGCAAGGAGGAGTGTCGAAATAGAAGAATGTGCAACAAAGACAATCACGAACAAGTATGAACTAGAGGTACTTGCTCTATGAACACACAATAATGAGAAATAATCTCAATTTTCATTAATTAAATCATAAAACAACTAATTTGCCCCAATGCTTACATCTTTATTTATAATGATAACCTAGAAATACTAAAAGGGAAATAAAATAAAAGAAAGGTGAAAACCTAATCTTGCACTACAAGAAATCTTGGCTTTCCCAGCGTTTTATAAACGCCGAAAAAAGTGAAATAAACGCCGGAAAAAGTGTTCCCGGCGTTTTTTCCGGCGTTTTTAGCGAACGCCGCGACTGCCGATGTCGGGAATAGTTCCCGGCGTTTAATAAACGCCGGAAATGTTCCCGGTGTTTTTATCACTATTTCCGGCGTTTACAAAAACCCCGGAAAAAGTCCACGGCCGACGACATCTTCCAATTCCGGCAGAGATTTACCGGCGTTTACAAAAACGCTGGGAAAAGTCCAAGGCCGGCGACTTTTTCCGATTCCGGCGGGGTGGGTTTTACCGGGGTTTACAAAAACGCCGGGAATTTTTTTGTTTTTTTTTTTTAAATCTGCAAGAATGCTGCTTCATATCCAAACAACCAAAATTTAGAATCCATATACTAGCAAAAAGAAACAATAATACATACTTTTGCAAATCCAAATTCATGTTCATATGCAACCATAGTTAGTAAAATACAGGAAAGAAAAAAAAGGACAAACGAGTCAAAGAAAATAAACACTTAAGTCCCTAAAATAAACAGTGTCCCGCACGCCTTTATCAAACACATTCTCCCGATCATATTTTCCTCAAGCATCTGCAAATAAAGAAGCAATATTAGTTGAAAACTGGATAATAAATAATATGAAAGCAACAAAGAATGAAACTATGAATTAGGGCATTACAATAGGTACTCACCTCCAACCACTAAAGCAGTTCGTCACCGAGCATTGTAGAAGAGTTCCATGTAACCTTCTCTTGAAACAAGAAAACAAACAAATAAATGTTACGGTACCAAAGCAAAGAATTTACTTCCTTATGTTGCAGAGATGAACCACAATTGCACTTAAAATGAAATCAGACCCACCTCAATCTCTGGTTATCTCCCACTAGTTGCACCTTCCTCATGTTTGGCCTGTAGCTGCCAGAAGAATACCATACACTAATTCATCACAAACAAACGAAAAGTGACAAATTAAGAAGTTAAAGCTACAACTCCAGCAGTTCAAATAGCAAACTTAGAAGTTAAGCATCAAAGCTAAAACCCACGCACCTAGAAGTCAGACTTAGTTCAGATGGAACATTTTAACTTACATATACAACTGTTATGCTAACAGCTCACCTAGCAACATATTTCTTAGAATACATGTTTTTTATCAGGCCAGGAATGCATCAACAAAGTTATTTCTTCAACAGAAAAAATTAAATAAAGGAACATACGTGTCAGCATGTCTAGTTTCTACAAGTTCCTCAAAGGAAGTAGGGAACTATATTAACTTCCAAGATGTACACAGACAAGCGAATACAGGATGGGAGCGAAAAATAGTAAGCCCTCAGAATTTACCTCTTAGTGGGACGTGACTTAAGTTGTGACTCTTTCTCAAGGCCAATTTTATCGTTTAAACCCAACTTCAAATCAGGCATTCCAGAAAGAAAGCCCTTCATCAGAATTTTCCCAGTCACATCACATCACAAAACAATACCTATAATCACCAAACATTTACAAGCAACCGAAGTATGCGTACAAGAAACACGTGACAATTCACAAACCAAAGATGGATGCTTATTTTGAAGATTCTCTGTCTAAAAAGGTCAATGCTTATAATGCAAGGACCGCTTTAACGCGCAGTGCGCACTACTAACTAAACAAAAGTAGTATATCCTAGGAGTCCTTCACAGATTCATTTTATTGACATAGTTCAACCATAGATGCTGCTTTGACATAGCCTTTGTGACGCATTCATTGAAGTACCGATGCGTCCTATTTTGACCACAGTGCAATTGACACAGCAAGCAGCCAAAAGCTATTAAACAATGGAAATCCAACGAGAGTCAAACAATATAAGTTAAAGATTGGCGAGCCATCGGATACTCTTGAGAACCGGCCAATTTCCCCCCAGAGTAAGTATTTTGATCCCAATTTTAAAACAATGAAACCAGCACAATAAGAAGTTAGAAAAAGCAACAAAAAATCATTACTGTTAATTAGATGTACATCTTGACATTAGTAAAATCTCACCAAGACCATTCCATAGATAATATTATGATCAATTCTATTCACGACAAGATGAAAATAATCCCTCTGTTATGCTTCTATGCAGCCATTAGAAAGGAATAAAAGTAGAGTTTAATCAGCCAAAAAAACATACAAGCCAATAGATGTACAAGCATATATTAAGGATTCAAGGTAGATTCAATCACTCAATATCTTTGATAGAAGGCCAACCTTTGGCTGCTTAAAATTGCTATCGGCATTATTTTCAGCCACAACACACTCCTCAGCCCAAAATATCAACCACTTGGCCTAACCAACAGTCTTGTTATCAGGAGTCCACACACTTCCCTAATTTCCACTAGAAATACAAACCCAAGGCATAAGACAATGGCAAAGGTAAGTATTGGTACCCCAATCAAGCCGATAAGAGTACACCAGATAAAGCAATGGAAAAAAACCCCGCGGACCTCCACCGACATGACAAACGAGCCCTGGCTCTATTATAAAAGAAATTACGCATGAGGGGCGTTTTCTGACAGAAAGAGCCCTGGTTTTGAGCAAGATCGTTAAAGTATATATCCACAAAGCCATAACAGAAATTAGCATAGTTTTGATTCTATTACAAAAACGGTTGTTTTTAAATTACACATTCAGAGAATATATTAAAATGGTCCAAAGCCCTTGATGATAGAAATGAATAGACTCCACCAGGAAAAAGGGAACTCACAGCGTTTTCAGGTTGGCAATCTGCGTCAATGTTGAAGGTATAGGGCCAGTCAATTGATTGTACTTCAAATTCCTGCATTAAAGTGCACATAAACCCTCAGTTGAGAGAGCTAAAAACTTTCCACAGTGATCAAATCAGACTGTACTTCAACCGTTAACTCTCAGTAGCTCAAGCTATTTAAGCTTAGATATTGAGAATGGAATGTCTCCATATAACAAATTAGTGGATAGTCCCTACTTCATGCAAACACAACCTTTAAAAACACACAACTCTCCATCGATTAAAAAACACGAACTTCTCAGGATTACGAATCATTTCACTAGAAGATAACACATCACAATACCACAATGAAGAAGAGACTAGAACGTGCAGTATTACAATAATATCATAGAGACACAATTGCCTATCTCATCTGAAATTTGACCAGTCAAGTTGTTTCCCTGAAGATCTCTGCAATGTTTCAATAGCATTCCGTTCCCTATACATACGATTTTTAGATTGACGTTGTAGAGGCTAGTGTAGCGCGGAACAAAGGAAAATACATGAATTATTGAAACTAATAACCTTTGAAAACTTCTGTATAAACTAAAAAGATCATCAAGAGATTGTGTAACTCCATCAACAAAGTAAGGAGTTTATCATTTCCTACAAGCAAACCAAACTTTTCGTGCCCTAACCCAAATCCTCCTTCCCCACGACTCCCTCCCTCAATAGACTGCCCTAAGTCCCCTAACTAGAAACCCAACCTTGACCACCGAAGCCCAACTCCACCGGAGAAAATAAAGAGACATTGAGAGTGAAACACACACACACACACACAGAGACATACCAGCAGCGAGGGGAATGTTGAACCCCAGAGACAGAGAATGCTGACATGGACGGGAGATAGATTCAGAACCCTTTAGGTTGAGAGCACCAACAACCGGTTGGGCCGTCCTTCGCTTCCGCACCACAGATCCGTTACAGCCATCAATGAACCCGCAACTCCTTCACTACCACATATCTGCTGACCAGAGAAAGAGAGAGAGAGAATACCAGTAGAGATAGAACAGCCGAACACATGGTATGCCGATTCTGAAGTTTCTCTGCCCAAAACGAGATACAATCAGTCCAATCGTGATACAAATTCAAGCCAAAATGAGCGAGAGAGAAGGAGAAGTACCAGTAGAGTGAGATCGAGGAGGCCAGAGACCAGAGGAGTGTCGATCGAAGAGAGAGAGAGAGGGAGAGCGGCGGTATCGTTGGGGGTTAGGGTTTTCTCTGCGGCGCCGGAGGGAAAATAAAAGATGCAATAGGGAAATGGGAAAGCACCCACTCGTCTTTTTGTTTTAAAAATGGACCTTTACTGGGGTTTATTGTAAACGCTGGATAAGAAGTGAGGGGAATACCCTTTTTTGTTGTAGTGTTGGAGAACAAGAAAATAATATAAAGGAAATAAAATCAACCTAAATAAGAAAACCTAATATTCTAAGCACTTTATGCTAAAACGGAATGATTCCTACTAAAATACTAAATAAAAATAATAAACTAAAATTATTAATATTTTTAGATTAATTAAAATAGTGGCCTGCATCAGCTACGATAGACGTTGGGCATACAAAGCGCTCCCTCCTTGAACATTAGTAACTCCTACGAAAAATCGTTAACAGGCTAAAAGGTCTATGCCGCCGCCTTTTTCGCGACACAGTTCTATGGGGTTATGCCACCACCACGTTATATAGATAAAATGCAGTAAAAAGCAATTGATGCTCAATCTAGTTTCGTTACACCTCAAGTCAAATTGGTGGCTCAGTTAGAGGTATCCACTAAGTTGAGTTCAAATTACACAAAGGAAAATAAACAGAGTACTTACAATAGTTTGTCGATCCTCCAAATAAGCTACATTAAAAATCCCCGGCAACGGCACCAAAAATGCTTAGCCAATAACCTTGCCTTCAAAAAAGGTTGAAAACTCCAAGCGTAGGGCTTGATCGTTGATAGCATAATAAACCGGTAAGCCGGGATCATACCACAGGGAATCGAAAATAGCTTAATCGGATTGTAGGTTTTATATGGTGGATTTCAGCATTTAAGACGGCCAACTTGGTTTTGCTTTGAAAGTGGAAATACTAAGAGAAAAGACTAGAAATGTGTTTTATGAACTAAAAGAGGCAAGTCTAGGTATCGTCCATCCCTTGAAAAAGGCCGTTATCGGTTCTTGATTATAACTCAAGTAAGAGTCACGACCGCATGCTCACGCTCGGAAGATTTAGCTTTAAAGGCTACGTTTATCGAAAGATGTGATTTAACGGAACTAAACCAACTTATTTTTGCTAATGAATCTAACACGTAGGAGGCCACAAACCCTCGGTATGTCGTTTGCCAAGACTGCTCGACTAAATGACATATTAAGGAGTTAACACCCGTCGTTTAGACCAAAAAAGGCTCGGTTAATCCCATTCCGAAAATCATGATTTTAAGCCTGAGGCTTGAGAACCAAATAACAATTAACTGAAGTATTTGGAAAAGATTAACCCAAGACTTAACCAATCAACTACTTGACCATACTAAAAAGATTAAGCATAAAGCTAAGAAATGACAAACATGTTTAACCGACGGAAACAAAAATAAACTTGATATTAATAAGGATCACAACCATAGCTACAATTTTAATACTTGAGAAATTAACAAACAACAAAACCTTACTTGAGTTCTTGAACAAAAAGACTAGAAAGCTTGAAGCAAAGCTATAGAGTTCTTTAGAGCACAAAAAAGACTAAAAGTTAAGTGTAACTAGGTAATAGCCATATATGGCATAAAAAGACATTTATAAGGCTTACAAATCAGCCTACAAATGACCAAAAGGCCCCCTAAATATCCAAAAACTAGCCATAAATGGAAGATTGAACAATTCAGCATAAATTTCTAGCCGCAAAGCATAGGTACCGGTACCTATGTTTTGAGGTACCGATACCAATCCAATTGTGAAGCACTGGAGGACCAAAGTACTAATACCTTATTTTTGAGGTGCCGATACCACTATCTGCAATTTGCAGAACAGGCACAGCTTGGTTCTTGAGGCCTTGCGATGCCCCAACGGCCTTTCGACTCTTTGATCCTTGATCAACAGGACTTGACAGATGAGTGTCGTGTGGCCTTGGTCTTTCGGATGCCCTTGAGGGCTTTCCTCAATGCTTTCACTTCACCTCCTTAGCTTTGGAATTCCCATTTGACACTTGACTCTCTGGGCATCCATCGAGACTTTTTGTCGTTCCTTTAAGTCTTGGTAACGATGAGGCACATGCCAACAGGCACTTGGACACAAGGTTGCACCCAGTGTATTCCTTGGCGCTTAAGCACACTTTATTAGCACATTCTACCTGAAACAGTTACAGAAATACCTTACGTACAATATCGAATAAAAATGATGACTTAAATGCATGAAAGCTACAAACTAGAGGACTTAAGCACCAAAATTATACAATCTTGGGTGCTTATCAGTGGGGCGCGTTTTGTTTTTGTTTCTGGTTGATGGGACCTTTCATGTATAATGGGATGTATTTAGTTCCTCATCTCTTGTGCAATTAATCCTCAATTTTAGTTAAAACAAGGCTTCCCCCAAACTTTTATGGACGGTAGTTATGGGATATAATCCCTTTACAATGTATTTAGTTTAAAAAGGTAGTAAAACAATTATTAAGGGTGAAATGTGTAAAATTTAAATTTCAGGATGACCAACATAAGTTTTTAAACCCATTAGGATTAGGACTTAAGTAATTCTATAGGGCAGGACCCCTATTTAAGCGCCCCAAAATTCATACTAAGCAACGTTAGAGTAATTAATGATAAGTTCTGTCCGGATAACCGAACAAGGGGGGCTGTCTGGATAGCCCCCGTGTGTGCCTCCTTCGTGTATTTTTTTTGGAAAATTCGAACCGTGCATCTTGTAGGGCCCGCAAAATAATGTATTTGATGCAAAAAAATCAGCTTGTCCGGATATCGCTGGGTATGTCAAAAGTTGAGTTTATACAAGGAAAAAATAGATGACCATTAGAGTAATGATAAGTTCTTTGTTTTGTTAGTGGAAAATATACTTACAGAGTAGAGTTTGCATAAGGGAAATGATAATATCAAAACCGTTTTTGTTGGTGTCAAAACTCTATTGCATATAAATTTTGTACATCGCAAATGGTGCAAGCTTTTTGTGTACTAGAGTTTTGGCACCAACAAAAATGGTTTTGGCATTATCATTTCCCTTTGCATATATCACATGTATATATAGGAGTAGAACGTAATTAGTTGGAAATATGGACCACAATAAATAGGTTGGGCTGGCTGGATGGGTATGAGAAAGCAACTAAAAGAATTGCCCTCCGAAAAGTTGCAAGTTCAAATCCTATGAAGGCCAAACATTCCAAACTTTGGAGCTACTAAAAATTTGCTCGGCCTTTAATTTCAAGACCTCGGAACTAATTGACGTGCGCACAAATTGACCTGAACGTCTGGTTATAAAAAAAATGGTGCACTTTAGTTAGTGCGGTGTGCATTGGACGTGCACTACAACATGACATATATATTATCCAGAAAGCAAAAAAAAAAATATTGTGTAGGGCGGGCCCTATTTTTTTGGGGCCATGCGAAAAGGTGTAAATTGGGTTGTGTCGACATGGGAACACCACGTTAGGCATGGCAAGGAGAGAGCACTTATAAGTGGGTCAGGTTAGGCTGCCGTTTTGGAGCACGTGAAACGGACATGGTAAAACACGAGAACGAGCATGGGAACGGGCATGGGTACGGATTCATTCTTTCGATTTATGTATAAATTAGACAGACACGTTAAAATTTGGTGGTTCCATCCCTTTTGAAGAGAAGTTGCACCATTTTCTCCTTTTTCCATTCTTGTTCTTAAGATCATAACCACCTGAAAAGTCATTATCTTTTGCTTTGTTCTTATGCTCGTTACAGGTTTTGTCAAAAGACAAATGTGGCTATGCATTTGTGGGAGAGCAGGATAGCTTTCATTACATCAATCTATCAGATTTTTCGGACCCCAATTTCGTGAACCGAGTACCCATAGTACTTGATTTTGCGATTGGAAACCAAAGTTGTGCTGTAGCCAATAACTCAAACGCATATTTGTGCAACCCGAATAATACTTTGTGTATTGATAATAGGGAGAGTGGCTCTAGAGGATATCTTTGCAGTTGCAAAAATGGTTACGAGGGCAATCCTTATCTGAGTCCTGGATGCACAGGTATGTTGTTGGCTATCCTGTTTTTGTTTTTCCAACTCAAATTGCTATGTGCTAAACACATAAGTTAAAAAACAAAACCAAACAAAAACAAGAAGACCCAGAGATTAGCGTACCAATTAATATAGTATTTCTTAATGATTGATTGGCAGATATTGATGAATGCGAAGATCCCAACCTTAATGACTGTGATGGAAATGCAACTTGCACCAATACTCCAGGAAATTTTAGTTGCTCTTGTAATCATCATTACTTTGGCGATGGAAGAAGCGACGGACGCGGGTGCAATCCTAAGGCCTCAAAAATCCCAGTGACCAGCTTATCTCTAGGTACGTATTACATAAAACGTGCTTCAGATCCAATTCCCCAGTTGGTAAAGTCATGCACAATATGTGTTGAGTTCAATAAAATTTTGTTGCTGATAAATAAAAAGTCTTGCGCAATACGGTTGCTATAGTTTAACATAGCAGTTATCATAAGTATTTTGGATAGAGCTAGCACGCAATCTCGATCGTTACATAAGAATGAGTGGTGTATTGGACAATCGCGGTCAATATCAGGTAAAAATAGGTATTGAAATTCCAACTTCTTTATCTATCGCCCTATAGTTAAGATATTACTGGATTTTTGGTTTATTGATCATGATTGGAATTTAAGGCTCGATTTGGTTAGGTTTGGTTTGGCTACGATTACAGTAGTGAGAATGGTGTTGTTTTCCTTGGATGAACTACGTTTCACAATTAATCTGGAGAAAATACCCGTTATTTATATACAAGTTTTATCCTAAATTTCATTAACCTCCCTTGAGGTTTTTAACAAATGCAAAGACCTCGCATGAGATTTCTAAATGATACTAATGCTCGATATAGTTAACAAATTCATAAAGGTATTATAATTAAGATTTTGGAGGGGAAGTTGTATTTCGAAAAGGAAGGCAGGTGTATTTGAAAAACGGATAAAAAAGAGAGGGTGTATTTGAAAAATGGAGATAGTCGAAAAACGAGTAGAGAGTTGTGGTTGGAAATAGTCTAAATTATACTGATGCTCGATATAGTTAACAAATTCATAAAGTTATTATAATTAAGATTTTGGAGGGGAAGTTGTATTTTGAAAAGGAAGGAAGGTGTATTTGAAAAACGGATAAAAAAGAAGAAGGTGTATTTGAAAAATGGAGATAGTCGAAAAACGAGTAGAGAGTTGTGGTTGGAAATAGTGAAAAGGAATGAAGTGTATTCTAGTCAATTATGTTAAATTCCAACATAAATCAATTTCCGAAAAAAAATTCATTATAATCAAACAATAGTTCAAACAATTTAGGCAATTAAAGTATAGTTTCATTGAATAAAAATGTTTTCAATTAAATTTAAAACCTCAGAATATTACACATTTTCTCAAATCTGGCTCTGTTCACTTGTCAAGAAATAGGTGCGAAAAAACTGCTATTGAGAAAATTTTAGTGAGGGAAAAGTAAAGGAAAATACAACTTTTCTTTCTACATGTGTTGGAAACTGTTAAAAATAAATTTGCAGAAAAGTTAAAAAGTAATAGTTTAATAATTAGTTGTGTTCGAAACTATAAAAAAAATTCTTGCAAAATCTTGCGCTTTATGCAAGATGGATTTTGAGAATTGAGGGGAAAGTAAAGGAAAATACAAATTTTCTTTCAACATGTCTTGCAAACTGTTCAAAATAAATTTGCGGAAAAATTAAAAAGTAATAGTTTAATAATTTAATTGCATTGAAACTATAAAAAAATTTCCTGCAAAATCTTGAGTTTTATGCAGGATGTATTTTGAGAAAAATCTAATCATAGTGGGAAAGTTAGAGATTCAGATCTCATAACTTTCTTACTAATTGAACACTCAAAAAATATAGAAAAATCAAATATTCTTGTACCTTCTTTTCCTTGCAATTTTACGGGCCTTCTTATAGGCCTTTTAATAATTACTTCTACTTTTTGCCTAGTAGAAATTCAGTGTTCAGGTTGAATGTTATGCCACGTGTTGTATTGAATGTACTACCATAGATGGTACTAATCAAGAACGATTTTGTTATGTCAACTCGGTAATTTCAGGTTTCAAAAAGTAAGGAGAAATCAAATTGCATGAAAATTTATATATAGTGTCAAAATATAGTGAAGAGCCTCATATAAATATTTGACATTGCATTTTTAATATTTACGTGGCCATAGTACTAAATGGTTGTTGACTGAAGTAATCAAGCCAGAGTGACAAGATCGAACAAGTATTCGATTAAAATATAGCGAAGAGCCTCATATAAATATTCGATTAGAAATTGACTGTCGAGCATATTTGAGTTTTTTTTCGCATAGAGTATTGTCTTTTCAAACTTGCAAAGCTTTTTTTAACCTTTTATTTTTAAGCTTTTGTTACTTGCATGAGTGGTTAATTCCTTTTTCATATCATTCTACTTAGAGAGAAACTTATTCTCGGAGGTTCTATTAACAACCTGATCATGGAGCGGTGCAATTTTAGCCATTCATTCACGCAATTAATGGTTGAGATTCTTTTTTTTAATTATGACCGGTCACAATTAGACAATTAATTGTTACCAATTATAATTGATATTCTATTCGGACCGTCCGAAAACACTTTGAACTCGCGCAATTGGCCTCCGTAAGTAATCTCTTCTTTATGAAATGGTCCGCAAATAATATTTTCTCTTCTACTTAATCTCCTTTTAATGATCATACTTTCATTTTGTCTGATATTTACTGAGTATCTTATCTTGTAATCTTATTCTATACAGAATACTCTATCAAAATGAGGTTATGAAAACAACATTTCAAAGCAGGATGCGCCACGTTGACGGGCTTTAGCTAAACCTGATAAGACTTAATTCTGTTTTCAAATTTCACACATCATCCTGTATTGATTACTTGTTTGTACATTGTTACGGTTTAGATTCAAATTTCATCATCGACATAGTAGCACAGTCAATGAAATTTTCTTAGAATTCTTCCACTGTAAATGCAGAGGAATTGAGTTTCATCCATTTTCAAGGGAAAAAAGACATGAATGGTGAAAAAAATGAAGAATCATACGGTTAGGTAGTGCCACTAATCCATTGGAATCACAAGTACCAATTTCCTCCTGTGAAACACAATCTGGGCAAAGCTCATTACAACATACTGCGAAATAGCTTTTATTTGTCTTTAGAAGAGATTATCTAATGACTAAATCTATACCTATGTTTTATGTAGGATTGAGCTTTGGCTTCGGGTCATTACTGATTGGTGTAATTTGGATATACTCCTGCATCAATAGAAGGAAGCTAATCAAACTAAGAGAGCAATTCTTTCAACAAAACGGTGGCTTATTAATGAAACAAAAAATTTCTTCAATTGAAGGAACAAGTGCAAAGTCATCAAAAATCTTTACTGCTGAAGAGCTAAAGAAAGCCACAAACAACTATGCCGAGAACCAAATACTTGGGCGTGGTGGATACGGTGTGGTTTACAAAGGAATTTTACCAGACCAACGCGTAGTCGCCATAAAGAAGTCCAAAGTAATGGATGCGAACCAAGTAGAGCAGTTTATCAATGAGTTGTTGATAGTAACACAAGTTAACCATAGGAATGTTGTGAAGCTCTTGGGCTGTTGTTTCGAATCAGAAGTTCCCGAGCTTGTTTACGAGTATATACCAAATGGCACGCTATACGAACATATTCATAAGACATTATCTAGGTTAACATTGGAGAATCGATTGAGAATAGCCGCAGAAGCAGCTGGTGCACTTTCCTATCTTCACTCTGCCGCATCCATTCCGATCATTCATAGAGATGTTAAGTCTACCAATATATTGCTAGACGCTAATTACGTGGCAAAAATGGCAGATTTTGGTGCTTCAAGATTAGTCCCCTTCGACCAAACTCAAGTGACTACATTAGTACAAGGGACTTTAGGTTATTTGGATCCTGAGTATTTCCACACTGGCCAGTTAAACGAGAAGAGTGATGTTTACAGTTTTGGAGTGGTTCTAGCGGAACTACTAACCGGAAAAAAGCCTATTTGTCTTGAAAGGACTCCAGGGGAAAAGAATTTGGCGTCCTACTTCCTTGCGTCCATGAAGGAAAATAGGTTGTTCCAAGTTATAGAGCCTCGGGTGGTGAAGGAAGGGACCTTGGAGCAACTCCAAGCAATTGCGGAGCTTGTGAAGAGGTGTCTTTATGTGAAAAGTGAAGAGAGGCCTACAATGAAAGAGGTGGCTATGGAATTAGAAAGTTTAAGGAAGTATAGAAAGGATCCATGGGTTAATCAACAAAGTCATGAAGAGAGTGAAAGCTTGCTAAGTGACAAAGCACCAACAGACCTTTACCCTTTGTCAATAGGTCCTTCTACTAGTGACATATCTGGGCAATATAGTTTCGGTAGCAGCACGACATTTCCGCTTAGTAAGTCGTTCTACTAGTGTTGGTGACATATTGCGCAATATGTATACAAAGGTAATGTGTCGGGCTTTCTAATAGCATTGTGGGGTCCTACGTACAGACAAAAACACTTTGCAAATATGCAATAGTCAATTGTGAAAGTAGAATGTCCTTCGTTTGGGTCTTAATCGTTTGTAATAAGGTGAAGATTTTGTGTGTTCATGTTGTGATTTTTGAATTCATTATGATGTGGGTCTGTCTCATGACATCATATTTTTCAAGTCGTGCAACGTAGTAGAGAAATCGAAGAAGTAAACTCGATCCTAAGCCAATCCCAAATGTCTCTTCGAAAATCCGAAAATGGACCAAAAACAACCGACCACCCACGATTTTAAATTGTGATCGCATTTCGATTTTATATGCAACAGATAGAACAAGTGAATTGAATGAGCATGCAGTTATTTTATGTTTCAAAAATATTAATCTTTAATGGATGAATCTATAAGGCATAATAATGCTCAAATCACCAATATGTACAGGGAATTTTAAACGAGAGATACGATTATAAATTATCAAATCTTTTTTTTTTTTTTTTAAGTTAATCTTAGTTCGAAAAATCTACATCATGTAAAAATTAATAGTCATGGTTACCCGCCAATCTCAATTAATTGTGGGACTTCAAGTTGGAATAATTTCGTTAAGGCTGTGCAAATGGCAATGTTTGTGAGTGCGACCGCTATGTTATAGTACATGGCCGAAATGTATGAGTTTATGGCTGCTAGATCGGACCTGGTCCTTGACTGTTTTTTGCTGAAACTCCATAACTTGTGTTCTATGGTCCAATAACAATGGCGGAAGAGCAAATCCACCAAAGATTAAGCCGCCGAAGATCAAGTTGGCAGGAAAATTGGCGGTTTGTTGTGGCGGCATGGAGCTCGCGATCCAACGGTGGGTGGTTGGGGGCTGCCTTCTTCTTCTTCTTCTCTCTCTCTCTCTCATTGATCGATCAAGAAACTTTTATATATTCCAAATATAAGAGGGGTCTTGGTATCTCCTCCGCTCCGTTTCAATTTTTCGGCCATTTTTCGAGTACATTTTGATGATCGGCTTCATCATTTTGTAGAGTTCGGCGAGAACAACAATTTTGTCAAAAATTATGATCATAGGACTTTAGTAAATACGTGATCAGCACTTGTGAAAAATGCAAGAAAATAAAATTTGGGTTCAGTGCGTTTTTTTATTCAATTTATGTTTTTCTTAATTTTCATGTGTGTTTATCATGTATTTACTAAAGTCCGATGAACATGATTTTTTTGAGATTAATTTTCTCGCTGAGCTCTACAAAATGAATGAAGCCGATCTTCAGAATGTGCTTGAAAAATTGAAAACGAACCGGAAGGGGATACCAAGGCCCTTCCTGTACTAGTACATACAAATTATATATTATGGGGCAATTTAAGATTCACCTAAGGCCAGATCTGCCGTTAGCCTCCGTTAACCCTAGATATGAATGGGCCCCTTTTCTAGGGTTAAAATCATAATCTGTCATTCTCCTCTTACCCTAATATACCTCTGAACCAAAACACAGAGCCTCATTGTTCCCTTCTCCATTTTATTTTCACAACTTCCATTCTCCATTTGTCACACTCGGGATTTTACCTTCGACGAAAAAATGCTCGTTCACCTTCGGGGGGAAGGAGCGAGAGGGATTATGGCCTGGATAAGTGATCTAATTCCTAAGGATTGCGACGTGGTTCTTGAAAAGAAAGGGAAAATGAGGAGTTTTGTATTCTATAAAAGGGGTTCGGATATTTTTAAAAAATATTTCAATTTTAGAAAATGAAGTGAGTTTTATTTTAAAAACAGACCGAGCTTTCATCATGCTGTCTACATATCTCCAGGTAAAGGAAAATCAGGTCCAGCCATAGTTTGGGCCACAAAAGGGGTATAGAAAAAAATTTAGAGTCTCCACCGAGTATATAGTTTAGGTGTGCCTAGTCACCTCTTGAATATCTGAAGAATAATTCAAGTGTTTTAGAAAAAAGAACACGGGCCAGAGAACCTGGTTTTTGAAAAGCAATGACTCCGTTTTGCTTTTTAGGATAATGCTTTAGATCTGCGAGGTTAGAGAAGAAAGAGTTCGGTAATTTACTAGAAAAGGGACCCATTTGTGTCTAGAACGGAGGCTAACAGTACTAAGTAATTGAACCAAGTTGGAACAAAATGGAAACTATAGAGTGTAAATCGAGCCAATTCAAACTGTAAGGACCAAGTTGATACAAATACTAAATTACAGGGACCATTTCGGTATTTTTCCCAAGTTATTATTTTGATTTAACTCTAGAACCACCTCCTTGGATCCCGAACTCAAATTTCTGCTCCCAAAAATTTAAATAGAATGTAATCCAAAAAATATAGTAATTTGCTAAGTTTGTTTAGCCTAAATAATATATCTATCTAATAAAACAGGAGGGTCTTTCGGAATATTCTTAAAGAATATTCTCTTTCAACGGTTCAGATTTCTCCCTAGCACCAATTTTATCTACTTATACAAACAAATCCAACGGTCCAAATTTCTCCACCCTTCACATACAAACCAGTGGCAGTATAGTAAATAAATGGGATTTGAGGGCTGAGATTGATTTGGGTTCAAAATTTGAAATGGAGAATTAATTTTGGCTCCCATCCCTACACCCCACACGTATTTCTCCCCCATCTGCTCTCTCTCTCTCTCTCTCTGAGAATACGGACTCCTCCCCTCAAGTAGCTTAGCTGCCGCCTCCCTCCGTTGCTCAAACAACCAGAGGACAACGCCGCCGCCGCTCTCCCGGCGCCCGCCGAATCGCCAATCTCCCCTCTCTCTTATGTTTCATTTCTTTTTTTTGTTTCTGTTTTTTTATTACAAAATCCCCTCTCTCTCCCCCTGCGCCCGTCGAATTGCCAAGCCTCATCAACCCCTCCGGGAGTATAATCATCAAGTGTTCAGAGTCTTTCAGACAAACATAAAAGCAGATCTGAAAATGGTAGTTTCAAATTTCTCCCCTCTCTCTTCTATTTCGTTTTCTTTTTTGTTTCTGTTTTCTGATATTTGCATTCTGTGTTTTCGATTTAGAATTGAAAACAAGGTCAATCAATGCAACCCATATTGAGCCCGGTCCCCGACGAGTGGTTCCCAACCCTAGCGGTCTTCATGCTTGCGATTGGCCTCATCGTCACCGCCTCTTTCTTCATGTAAGCCATCTCAATCCTAAAGACTAATTAATTGGGCTTGGATGATAAAGAACTTGATTTTATGTTTGGGTATTGGCTGAATAATTGATTGTAGTTCTCTGAGTTTGTGTGTTTGGCCAAATTTTTTATGGCATGTTTCGGAAATATTGTGCATTCAACGCCTAATCCCAAAGAAAAGAGACAAATAATAGTCGAAAGAGTGTGATTTGGTGGCAAATAGACAAACTTTGTAATCTGGTGGCAGGGTTATACGTGGGAAATAACTGCTGAAGGTGGCTATGGTCTAGATGAACTCTTAAGTAGTCGAAAGAGTGTTCTGACCGGTATGTGTTTTGTTCCTTACATTGGGTGCTACTTCTATTGAGCATTTTCTCTATTAGAAAGGTGAATGGTTGAGAAAGAATCATGTAGTGCTGACTTTTTGATGGTTTCCGCCTCCATTCCATAATTATTGAATCTTATATTTGACCGCCTGCAATCTTAAGTCACGAGACTGCAATGCAAACCGAAATCTCCTTCCATAGCTATTTCGCCCCAGCTTTCGCATGCAAAGAGATTGAATGAAAGGATATTAGACTATATTATTTGACCAGAGTTTAGTAAACTGAAAGACAATACTTGGGCCCTCCACTATTAACATTTTTTCTCCATTATTGATTCTTTATTTATTTCTGATTATATCCTTTGCACACACAGCTTTTCTAATGGAGGTACTGTTTTGTTAAATTTTTGGTAGCTGTATTCTAATGGCATTCTCTAATCTTTGGTATTGAAGAAATACAAAATACCCAAGCATCTCCCCAAGGTCAAAGTGATAGCAATCTAACTCACACTACAACAAAAAACACATTCGGTGACATGCAAAAATGTCACCAAACGTCCAAATTTTGTCACCTATTATCTTTGGTGACACAAGAAGAGGTGTCATTGTATCCATGACACTGAAAGTCAAGGGTGACAAAATTGTATAGTTGTCACGGAATGTTGTCAACAATGACAAGAATTTGGTGTCACAGAAGACAGATTTTCCGTGACACAATTGTCACCGAAAGTAACAGTGACAACAATATGGTGTCACGAAAGAGAGATTTTCTGTGACAAAGGTGATATGTCACGGAAAGTAATGATGACATCACCATGTTGTCACAGAAGAGAGATTTTTCTATGACAAAAGTTGTCACAAAAAGTACCTACCATGACAACCAATTGTGTGTCACCAATAACCTATCATAGGGTAGACACACAACCGTGACAATCTCTTTTGTCACCGAAAATAGGACTGTAGCAGTAAATATTGTTTTCACTTGCTTATAAAGTTTTAGATTTTTTTGCATCTTATGATTCAACTTAGCAAAACTTAAATTGTGAAGAAGCAAAATATTATTCAAATCAAATATCCAATAAGTCAATATTCATCATCCAACTTTACAACACTTCAAAACATTCATCCTACGACAATAACCACTTCAAACTTAACAGCATTACAGAAACTACAAAACATCCATATCCATGATGTATCTAATAACAAAAAGAACTCAAAACAAGTGTTCTATTTAACTACCAAAAGTCTTCAATTCAATCTTGGTAAATTGCCAAAAAGCAACTCCATCTCCTTATCTGTACAAAATTGCAAAAAAATAAAAAAAAGAAGCAATTATGTAACATGTCAAGCCTGCAAAAGGTTCTGAAAAAGAAAGAGATTTTGCTCCAAGTTATATAACGAATTATGGCATTACTCATGAGTGACTAAGCGAGCTACCTAACCCAGATTTTGATGTCATTCTGCATAATATCGATGATATGCAATCTATGATGCACTGACACCGACACCGACACGAAACTGACACCGGGACACGGGAATTCTAAAAAAATGGGGACACGGACACGACGGGGGACATGCCACGTGTATAATTAATTATTTATTTATATATATAAATAAATAAATAATTATAGTTTAGCACCCAGAAATTTTAAAAAATTTATAATTTGGCCCCAAATTTTATTTTAAAAAATTACAGTTTGACCCCCAATTTTTTCAAAAATTACAGTTTGGTCCCTAAAATTTAAAAAAAAATTACAGTTTGGCCCCTGCTGTGTCCCCGCGGTGTCCCCGTCAAAAATTCAAATTAAATTATGGGGACACGCCACATGGCATGTCCCATACGTATCTCGCGGTGTCCCCGCGGTGTCCCCGTGTCTGACACTGCGATACCTCGACTTTTAGAGGTGTCGGTGCTTCATAGTATGCAATCTATATAGTAGCAAAACTTCGCTAGAATCAAAGTGTCAATGTTGGAAACGTGTAAGACATGGACACGCTCTGAACACATTTCAACGTGTCCGATACATGAACAACATTAGTTCAAGCTTTATCACACTTTTAAAACTATCAGAAGATTCAAATGAAGTAACAAAATTGGAAAGTAGAAAGAGTTCCCCAGCCATGTTATATGGGCAACATAAGATGGACTTTATTGCAAACCATTTCCATATATAGCTAAAACTTCCAATATATGCATCCTGTGAAATCACTGTTTTCAATGACTTGGTGTATTTTTGTGGTAAAGTGAGATGACTGTTCTGGCTAGTTTTTTTAGCCTAAAAGAGTACTACAAGTCTTCGCTATGCACAAATGGACATTTTCCTTCCGAACCACAGGAGTGTAATTACTGTATGGACTATGAACCACGACATGTCTATGTAACACCACAGAGCCATACACATGCTTCATTGGGAGAAGGAATAATGCAAGATTATCTTATTCCTGATCATTCTAGCAATATCATTACAAGCAATAAACTAATTAAGAACAAAAACAAATCTTGATCGATGTCCAGCTATATGTGCAGCAGAAATGCGTTAAAAAAATGGAACTCACAACTTCACTTTTAGAGCTTTCCCCGCTGGTGTGTACTCCCGCTCCGGCTCTGGTTCCAGGTCAGGCTCCTCTTGAGAACAACTCTGCTTTAACACAAATGAAAAAACTCACTAAGACCAAGCCAGATGTAGTTTGAACAGATGCAAAAGTGAAGTTCCCTTTAACTTCAAAACACAAACTAACAAGTATAGTATTTGCTCTTCAAAAAAATAGAAAAAAACAAGCATAGTAGTTTGGGGGCGCCAGATGTAGACCCAAACCAAGAACAAACAAAACAATGGAAGTTGCTGATCCCAAGATTGTTACATGGTCTTGGACTCTTTGATATTTGCAAAATACCCTTTTCACCATTGGTGTTTTTTGTTTTAGTGCAAATAGTTTTTGTGGGCAAATATTTCAAAAAATTCAACAAAAAAGATAAAGGGAGGGAGAACAAAATGTTGGAGAATAAAATTTTTAAAGCTGATACAAACCGACTCATATCATCTCTTTTCAGGAATTCTACCAGTAGAGTAATGCCAACGAACATTCAGAAGTAATTTGGAACTCACCGAAGAAATGAAAGCTTGATATGCCTGAGAATTCAGGTAAGTGTAAGAACTCCCAATGTCAAAAAGAACAAGAATATTCTTATACCCTGTCCCTTTTGAAATAGGCAACAGAAACATATTTAGCATCGACCGTAGAAGAAAAGACTTGAAAAATGAAGATGGTTAAAATTGGATGGCTATTACGAGTAATCGGGTGACATTGGTGTCCCAACCACTTGCGAAGAATCATAAATATCATCTCCGAAGAAAAGAAAACTCCTCCTCGACTACTTAAACAATGGCCAACCACATTCCTCACCAGCCCTTGATTCTGTAGCTGTGACACGATGCTGGTTTTTCCCTTGCCAAGGCCTAGTACTCCATCCAAGGGATGATTAGAGCTCCCTGGGGTCTGATTATATCCACATCTGCAATAAGAGAGAGGCTAGAGTGTAACTAATTATTCATGTCGGATGCACCTTGAAGAGTATGAAGCAATGAAACTCGTTAGTTATAATCCAATTGTCTTATTCGACGCAAGGGTTTGCTTGTAAACTTTCAGCACAGCTTTTAGCTTGGATTCTTTTCAAATGAAACTTTAATAAAATAAAAAACTGAGGTAGACGTTAATTTTAGGCAATTTACTAACAGAGATAAGGTTTTCTTGGCACTATCTCCAAATAGAAGCACTTAAGTATATTGACATGGACTTTAGGGCTGGTTTCTAGGATCATCGTATTTATAAGGAAGGGAATCAAATGCAAGACAAATCAATTTGAGAAGAAAATCAGAAAACATAAATGAAAAGTGTTACCTACCCTATAGCCACACGATGGCTAACACGGATTCCATTTGTGAGATTAAGGGATAAAGTGTCCTTCACAAGCAGACCAAAGGAACCCCCATCTGCATATTCTAATTCATAAGGACATCACTTTGGTTCATCGCATTTGTAGTCTTCGGAAGAGTGTAAGGAGGCACAAAGGGGGTCCCTACAAGCCACCAAGGCATTGCTTGGTCGGTAAAATGGGTGAGGCCCCTGTATATGGGAAAGAAGTGATTAGCATCTTACGGAAACCAAACAAGTATAAAAAGCCACGATGTACTGAAACTAAAACTTTCGGATTCAGCAGCAATTTTGTAATACATCTTATTCGTGGAATGGCTTCAATTTTCAATTGGTTTGGATACAATGTACATATTCAATTCAATATCTACCTTGAACCAGAAGTGGGAAGTTCTATTGCTCTGATATCTAGTATTCTCTACTTTATTACCTGTGTGTACTGCATAGGCAGAATACTGTAATCAGTCCAACTAAACAATTGAAACAAACCTAAAAAGGGAATAGAGTGCCATAATCTATGGACCATCACGTCCTTCAGGTTTTCTCCCACTCGATAATAACAAAGTTGGTGCACTAAGTCAGACAGATATTGTGAAAAGAATTCCTAAAGAACTTTGGCGGATTAGAACAATGATGAACGAATTTCAACTCCCATAAATTCGGTGTCCTATTAAACATTCAGCAAAACGATTCTGATTTTGAGGTTAATTATATCCTACTGCATGGAATCCCCAATATAAAGTTTCTGCATGTATGAATTAATATGTTGAAATCTAGGATTTGGACACAAATTACCTTAGGGCAGCCACGACAAGGTTCACATTGAAGCCAAGTGAGATCACTAACAGTGTCAGGATCAAGAAAAAATCACTTGCTACTTATGTTTTATCACTGTTTTGATCAGCTAGTTAAATATTACCATCAAACCAAGATTGATGGTCGAAACATTCATTCAATAAACTACAAGTGTTTAATGGGAATATACCTTTGTGAGTCATTATGGCAATGCAAAATATGCTTCATGTACTCTCTTTGTGACTTGAACGAATTTCACCTGCACAAGCAATAAACGGATACAAAAAATTGCAATCTTTTGAAAGAAACATCAAAGTACTCAATAGTTATGAGAACTAATATAACCAAATACAAACTTACTGCATAGACCATCTTGTTAATCATCTCCTTCACAATTTGATACATAGTGGGCCTAGCCTAAAAAGGGAAAAAAGAAAATTGATGTCTTGTAGCATAATCATGTAGAAGAGGAAAAAGAGTTTCCCAATTGACACTTACTATGTGGACATTGTGTAGGGAGTTCACATAGCTCGCTATTTTTCACTTGCATAGGGAGTCCTATTCCAAATTCACACAATTCTACAGAAACCAAAGTTGTATCCCTCAATAACTAAAGCACACAACTCAGAGCAGAGAAACGAATGTGATACAATAACAACAAAAATTCATAAGGACATTTCATTAGATAGTGACCTAAAGACAATGGAATAATACCTCATCGTTGTAAGGGGAATCGAATCCATTGGCCATGGGAGAATGCAAAGCAGGACTTGAATGCGCGAAACCGTAAGGGAATCGGTGGTCAGTGTGGAGATGACCTTTTCAATCTGGCGAATTGTAGATCTCGAGCCCTTCATCGCCATCATCGTCGTGGACATCAAGCGTGATTTTGTGGAGATTTTCTTTCAAATTCGCGATTGAACTCCACATCATCAAATCCCCCAACAAAACCCTCTCTCTAACCTGTAAATACCCAAATCCACAGATATAATACCAAAAAAACAATCAGAATCATAAAACCCCTATCTGGCAAACAAAATGCCCAAATCCCCTTACGTGTTTATTGTTGTTTTTTTATGGTCCATTTTATGTGAGAAATAAAAAACGTCTCTTCTCCCTTTCTCAAAACTGAAATGACTTGGAAACCCTAAAACAAAAAACAGAAACGGAGAACCGTACCTCATCTTGGTCGTCAGACTCTTCGGCGCACTTGATCTCCGACTCGATAACTTTGAGGAGCGACTCGTCAAAACTCGGCCGCGAAGAGTAGTGGCTCACCGAGGGGAACAAACTCCTAGACAGCTGTCGAGAGACGCCGCTGCTGTCACCAACGTGAGAGGAGATGGAAACAAGGGGAGGCCAAATCGCATACAACCATACACTATATCACTGTTGAAACAGCCACCGTTTGACTAAGAGAGAGAGAGAGAGAGACGTACCACTATTAGATTTAGGGGATCGATTGAGAAAGGGGACTGATTAGTGAGCTGTGAAACGAATCGATTTTTCCTTGTAAATGCGGGGACAAATCCATGAAATTGGAAGATTGGAGAGTGGAGGAATACCAGAAATCACAGAGTAAGCGAGCCTTTTCGTCGTCCACGGTGGTGGTGCTGCTGCTGCTGCCAAGTTTGGCGAGGAAGGGGGCCGAGGTTGAGTCTTCAGCGTGAATAGAGAGTGCAGCGTGGGTGGAGAGTTTCAGCGTGTGAGGAGAGCAAAATTAGGGCATATTATTGGTGACAAGCAAAGAGCATGAAACGACGTCGTTTTACGTAGCATAACTTTTCATTTAAACGCGCCAAAACGAATAGCAACCCGGGAGTACGAAAATTCAGATTTTCAGTAACAACTTTATGCTTGTCACCGAAACTTGTCTTCAGCGACAAATTTTTTGTCACCGAAAGATTTTTCAGTGACAACTTTATACTTGTCACTGAAACTTGTCTTTAGCGACAAATTTTTTGTCACCGAATCTCCTCTTTATTTGGCTTGCCAGCTGTGTGTTACTCAATGATATTCTGTGACAAGCACTAAAATTTTTAGTCACCATTGAGTATATTTCGCGTCAGCACCAATTTTTTGTCACCAAGTGTCACCAAAAGTGTTTTTTGTTGTAGTATCAAGGTATGTACAATGAAGAACAACTCTGATAGATATATAGGGAATCTAGCTACTATATGTATTTTGGCCGATAGGTGTGGTTGTTAATGGTGGTAACAAACATTCATTGATATGGCTTGGTAGGAAAAAAAAAAAAACTTAACTGTGATAGAGTTAGATTGAATCTTGCGATCAAATTAGGTACGTAGCTATAAGCAAAAATAAGAGACATTAAAGGCATGACAGTTTCACATACGGAGCTACATGGGTAGCTACAAAAGATCGTTTAGAAAATCAACTGTTCCGATAGTATTTTGTAAGAGTTGTCGATGATGGTCTGATTTGGTGGTGAACAAATGCTAGGAAAGGCATGACAGTTTCAATAGTATATAGTTTATATACTATTGAATACATTGGTTATATATGACCTTCATAACTCAAAAATTTCTACTCTCTCTCTTTGTGTCATTAGGCTTCATGACTCCCAAATTTTGTTGATTGAGGACGAATCGAACGTTGCGCTCACCCTAGCAACGAGAACAACCAAGGGCAACGGTAAGAACACATTTATTTCTCGGAGATATTATGTTGGGAGTTTTTGTGTTTGTTTGGATGAGTTAGGAGGGTTTGGAATAATTTCTATGGCTCTAAAAATCATTCATGCTTATCTATTGTGCATGTAGGGGGATTTTCTACCTAGATATCAAGCTTCCATCTATTGTGGTTTTTTTTCATGATCTGTCCAAAGATTTGATTTTGTAAATTCCAGGGTGACTTGATCATTTGAACATTAATTTGTGGTTTGAATGGCTGGAAGTTTGGAACATTAATTAGGCATTTTTAAAGTGGTTTTCAGGCTTCATCTTAGGAATTTTACAAATCACATTAATTAGGCAAGAACAGGGAAAATGCAAAAGCCCAAACCACAAATCACTTGACAATTTTGTGTGTGTGTGTGTGTGTGCATGTCATGTAGTTCACAGTTCTTAAGCTCATCTCTAAGTGTCCGACTGTTGGTGATAAGTTTCACTCTTTAGCCTTCACGGAGGGAGACGAGCGCGAGGCCATTCAGTTTATTGTTGTTCATTAAGTTATTTTCCTGCGATCTATTTACTATTTTGGTGAGAGAACTTTTGTTCCTCTTAATTCATAGCTATTGGTTTCCCTGCTTCTTACAAGTTTTTTTTGTAAGAAATCACATGCATTTTAATACCTATATTTGGAAAAACTGTAAATGGACTAATTCTGGACATGTATCTATCCTTGGCTTGATTATGAATGACGGGCCTGCCTTTAACAGTTTAGCAGCTTTAGCCGTTGGTATTAGACTTCAATGGGGTGTGGGAAATTCCTAATTCTCTTTTTTTTTCCATGGCTTGATATTATGGTTGGTTGGTTACTCAATTTTCTTGCACCAATTTCAGGGATCCTACAGAATATTTGCTATCCAATCACCTTCAAATAGTTGGAAGCACCTTAACTTAAGAAGTTGGGCTGCTCGCAGAATAGAACATGCTGCTCAGTCGTATCTAGCTGCATCAACATTTGATTCTTGACGCATTTGTGTAGGCAAATACAGGATGAGGTTGAAATATGAGAATTGATTGCTTATTGATCATGTTGACCATCGTTGCTGATGGGAAAGTCGTCCGACTCGAACCTGGAAAATTCAGGCAGTGGAAGATTGCAATGTCTTAGTTGGAACTTTAGAGACTTTCATCAAGGAGAGGGAAGCAGTTACAGAAATATAGTTGTTCCTTGGAGGCAACATTGATGGAAAGGATAAGGGTTCTGAACTTGCAATCTGGGAGTTGGATTTAAGATTTGAATTGTCTGTTTTATTTATACCTGACAAAGAATCGCGATCAGAATGCGTTGCGCCATGCCTTTGGGCACGGGCGTGCACTAGAAATTGTATTCGATTGTCGTTGTATATCTAAAGGAGTGTGGTGCTGTTCTTTCTTAGAAATTGTATCTTCAAAATGTTGAAGCTGTAAATTGGTTGTTGTAAATTGTATCTAAAGGGTTCTTCTATTGTTGCTGTGTCGTGGGAAAGATGTTTAAGACCACATGCATTTGTGCCCTTTCTTTTTCTTCTATTGTTATCTCAATCCTTTCATATATCTCTTTTGTTATAGGCAATGAGGTGCACAAAAGTGAAATGGAAGAAAAGTGAATGTCACATTGGAAGGAAAGAGTAGGCATGGGCAATTTCAATTGAGGTGCGTAGTGCCGTAGGCACGGGTAAGCACTAGTAGTCTAATATCCTTTCATTCAATCTCTTTGCAAGCGAAAGCTGGAGCGAAATAGCTATGGAAGGAGATTTCGGTTTGCAATGCAGTCTCGCGACTTAAGATTGCGGGCGGTCAAATATAAGATTCAATAATTATGGAATGGAGGCGGAAACCATCAAAAAGTCAGCACTACATGATTCTTTCTCAACCATTCACCTTTCTAATAGAGAAAATGCTCAATAGAAGTAGCACCCAATGTAAGGAACAAAACACATACCGGTCAGAGCACTCTTTCGACTACTTAAGAGTTCATCTAGACCATAGCCACCTTCAGCAGTTATTTCCCAAGTATAACCCTGCCACTAGATTACAAAGTTTGTCTATTTGCCACCAAATCACACTTTTTCGACTATTATTTGTCTCTTTTCTTTGGGATCAGGCGTTGAATGCACAATATTTCCGAAACATGCCATAAAAAATTTGGCCAAACACACAAACTCAGAGAACCACAATCAATTATTCAGCCAATACCCAAACATAAAATCAAGTTCTTTATCATCCAAGCCCAATTAATCAGTCTTTAGGATTGAGATGGCTTACATGAAGAAAGAAGCGGTGACGATGAGGCCAATCGCAAGCATGAAGACCGCTAGGGTTGGGAACCACTCGTCGGGGACCGGGCTCAATATGGGTTGCACTGATTGACCTTGTTTTCAATTCCAAATCGAAAACACAGAATGCAAATATCAGAAAACAGAAACAAAAAAGAAAACGAAATAGAAGAGAGAGGGAAGAAATTTGAAACTACCATTTTCAGATCTGCTTTTATGTTTGTCTGAAAGACTCTGAACACTTGATGATTATACTCCTGGAGGGGTTGATGAGGCTTGGCGATTCGGCGGGCGCAGGGGGAGAGAGAGGGGATTTTGTAATAAAAAAAAGAAACAAAAAAAGAAATGAAACATAAGAGAGAGAGGGGAGATTGGCGATTCGGCGGGTGCCGGGAGATCGGCGGGCGCCGGGAGAGCGGCGGCGGTGCTGTCCTCTGGTTGTTGAGCAACGGAGGGAGGCGGCAGCTAAGCTACTTGAGGGGAGGAGTCCGTATTCTTAGAGAGAGAGAGAGAGCAAATGGGGGAGAAATACGTGTAGGGTGTAGGGATGGGAGCCCAAAATTAATTCTCCATTTCAAATTTTGAACCCAAATCAATTTCAGCCCTCAAATCCCATTTATTTACTATACTGCCACTGGTTTGTATGTGAAGGGTGGAGAAATTTAGACCATTGGATTTGTTTGTATAAGTAGATAAAATTGGTGTTAGGGAGAAATCTGAACCGTTGAAAGAGAATATTCTTTAAGAATATTCCCAAAGAACCTCTTGTTTTATTAAATAGATATACACTTACAAAATGCATTTTTGCTTTATAATTAATTGGTCCCAAAGACTACATCTTGAAAAACTATTTGCTTTGAGCCTCATTAGCTCCTCCCACAACTCCCTGCGACCAACCACTTCATTTGGGGCATATATATTCACCAATACACAAGGAAAGTTATTTAGAAGAATCCCTTGTAACAAAATAAAATACCTATGCATTATAATATTCGAAACCCGAAAAAAATCAAATTTTCAAATGGTAAGAAGGCCCCAGAAGCTCCCACTGAGCTAGAGCAAGCAAAATCAAAGTTACTACCTCCCCACAAATTTTGTATACCTGCCCTGTCTATTGAGCCCAGTTTAGTTTCCTGCACAAAAATCATGTCGGGCTTCCTCCTCTTGATAAGTTTGTACCAAAATCTTTTCTTTATAGAACTTCCCATTCCCCTTATATTCCAAGAAATTATCTGTATTAAGAAAGAAAATTTTGAAAGCGTACCTCCACACAGGCAAAACAACTACGCCTCTCCATCCCGCACCTAGGATTGAGCACATTCCTCAGCGTCCACTTCAATCATCCTTCTGAGAAACTGCTCATCTGCAGGTGTATACTGAACACCCAGCTCAGCACCGACCGCCATTGTTGCTATAACCTCTCTTTCAATAAGAGAAATACTTTGTAGGGTTTCCCAGACGAAGATGAGGAGCAGCTCCGACTTCTAGCTCCTCTCTCCATCTCCTCCTGGATGAGAAAGAGGTTTGAAAGTTGCCGTCTCCTTCTCTTTAGGCCCAACTATTACCTTATACATGTGGGACAAAAAATAATAAATAAATGGGAACCAAAATAGACGAGCAGAATGATCTCGTATACTTACATTAGCCAAGGAGGACAAAAATGAAAAAAGGCAGAAAAGACTACTCCAAGAAGTATGTGTGGAGTCTTTGGATCAAAGTCACACATGTCCAAGTCATTGGAATATGAAGGCCATATCATCGACATCGACCAAGACAATTGGCAGAACCATCAAATGACCAAGACTTAGGGGCCGTTACACTTTTGTGGAAAAAGAACTTTTTGAAAAGAAGACAATTTCAAATTCAAAATTCATGTGTTTACGCAAATAATTTTCCTACCAATATGAATCTTATTTAATGGATCTCATTAAGATCTTTTAAACGGTGCAAAAAAATATTGAAAAAATATTTCTCATTTTCATTATATTTGAGTTTGAAATTACATTCGTTTAAAAAAAAGTACTTTTGAAAAAGTGGAACACCACCTTAACATTTAAGTCTGTGAAACCCAAGATGACTCCGATTGGATGTCCATTTAATTGGGCAAATTGGTCTAATGGACATATTTAAAGAGTTTCTCAAGTTATAAGGACATCAAAATATTTTCATATTAGTGGAAGGACATAAAGGGTCTTTCATCCGCCACATCATCACCGGAGAGTTGATTGGCAATGACCGGTGTTGACCATTCAATAAAGGCTTTACCGGCGGTAGTATTACCGGCATTAAATAAATGCCATTAAAAGACACTTTTAGTGGCATTAATAAGACCGCCGGGAATAATTACCCTAAAATGGCAGTTTTTCAAAGACTGCCGTTTTTAGTGACTACTACCGTCAAGAAAGTAGAATATACGATTATTTTTAATACCGGCGGTAATACTTATAATAAAACCGACCCGTATAATATAAATAATATAATTTATCCTATTTGACCCAAAATGCGGGTTAGCCCAGTTGGTCAAACGCGTGCGCGTAGATTCAAAGGTTCCGGGTTCAACTCACAGGGCAAGTGAAAAATAATAAATAAATAAATGGGGACCAAAATAGACGGGCAAAATGATCCCGTACACTTACATTAGCCTAGGACAAAAATGAAAAAAGGCAGAAAAGACTACTCCAAGAAGTATGTGTGGAGTCTTTGGATCAAAGTCACGCATGCCCAAGTCATTGGAATATGAAGGCCATATCATCGACATCGACCAAGACAATTGGCAGAATCATCCAATGACCAAGACTTAGCATTTAAGTTCAAGACTTAGGATTTGTTTGATAACCTAAATTCAGCACTTAAAATTGAATCAATTAAATAATAAGTAATTCTGTAGGTTTGATAACGGCATTATACATTACTTAACAAATTAAGTGTTACTTAAAATGTAAGCTAAAAAGTTGAGAAAAATTAAATAGTTTTGAGTTACTTAATTCTGACTAAATTCTTGTATACTTGCATTTAATTATTATACCATCACCACTTCGCCACCATCACCACCACTCGTCCACCACCACCACCACCACTCCCCTATCACTCCGTCACCACCACCACAGCACCACCATTATCACACTGCTACCACCATTAGCATACCGTCGCCACCACCATAATGTCACCATTGCACAACTATCACTTCACCGACACCACCCACTGTTACCATTACATCATTATTCCATCGCCACCACCATCATTACAACACCACCACCATCACTCATTGCCATCGTTACATCACCATCACTCTACCACCACCATTACACCACTATCGTGAGCATCCCAACACCACCACCACCGCCGCTGCCGCTGTCGCTGCCACCAATCCATCACCACCACAACACCACCACCACCACCACAATCACCATTACACCATTATTATAAGTATATTGTGACCATTAGTAAATTAAGAGAGAATCAGAACTAAAATTAATTTATCATTTTTTTAATTCAGTACTTTATATGTTTACCAAACAGCTTTTCAGTTTAAAAAATTCACATTCAGCTTTCAGTATTTAATTTTTCAGCATTCAGTTTCAATTTTCAATTTTATCAAACAGGCTCTATGCATTTATCGATAGTCTAAATGTGTTAATTTCGCATTCATAACAACAACTATTTTGTTTATCTAATTAGCTTATAAAATTACGGACAAAACTTTAAAAAAAATTAACTACATTGCGAATCCCTTTAACTTGAATAATATTCATTCGAATTTAAGATTACGATAGAAAATCTCATCATGTTATTCTAAAGAATAACAACTTTGTTCGTTTGGTTTTTTTAACTTTGTTTTAGTTTTGTTTTCTAATAATTATCCTATTTCTCTCTTGAATCATTACCCAATTTTTTTAATTATTGCTTTCATGTCTCTCTCTATCTCTCTACTCATTATCCTTCTCTCCAATCATTACCATATTTATCTCTCTACTTATTACCAAAACTAAAATACCCAAAACTAGCAAACAAACAAAGCCAACATATCTTTGAGAAGGTCAACTCCAACGTACTCGCTCCAGTTTCTTTCAAAAAGGTTTTAGTAAATTAATATGCTGGTTAAACATTGGTACAAAATATGAAAACTCATTTAGGACAACTATAAAATTTTACCGCTTCCTTCCCGAAATACTGTCTATTATAAAATATAACAACTTTAAAAAAAAATTTGTTAAAAAAATGCCTCTTAGTTCATTTTTTTTTAGAATAGAGGTCATGCTTTTTTACCATACCATTTATACAACTATACGAGATTCTGTACATATATTATTGGTTATAAGTCATCTGGTAGAGTTAAGGTAAATTCTAAACACTCTATCACAAATTCCTAGAGCCACCACTGCCTTCCACCATCAGTTCTCCCTCCTCTGTTTCCACCACCACTGCCCCTGCCAACATCAGTGCTTCTGCCATGGCTCCCTCCTCTGCTTCTACCCCTTCCCCTTCCACCTCTTGTTCCACCACCATCAGTACCCGTTCCCCTTTTGATTCCACCACCATCATCAGTACCCATTGAAACTTGACTTGCTGCACTATCAATTCCCACTGAAACTTGGCTTGATTGAGGTGCTGCACCATCACCTGCTGCACAGCCTGCACCCCTGCCCCTACCAACAGTTGATTGATCACCCACTCTCCTTGGCCTACCTCTTAGCCTGCCACTTGACCTAGTGAACACTAACCCTCCATCCAATACGCCTCCTTGGATTTGCTTCATTTTTGCAGGTCCTCATGTTATGTCCCCACTACTCACATTTCCGTCCAAAAAGTTAATGCCTTCTTTTCGAAGGATGACATTGAAACGAAATTAAAAGTCATAGTATTTGTATTTCGAAACTAAAAGGGAAAGGACTAAATTGAATTTTCGGTGAAAGTCTGTTTTTCTTCCACCCTGACTCTTTGTGTCTCCCGAAGAACTCCTCCTCCATGCAGCCCCTTGTAAATACACCTACAAACCCATGTATTAAAAGCATAATACATGTTCCAATGAGAACATGGAAGGTCACACGGCAACAACAGCTAGCACATGCAACGGCTAGCACTTCGGTTCCAGAGACAAACAACGGGTGCAAGACTTTTAAGATTTTTCATTTCTTGGGAATTTGAACCAACCCAACAAATCTCCACCTTGGTGAAAATTCCACGCATCACCGCGCCACCACCAAGCCTTGAAAACGACAGCTACACATACCGAATCAAATTAAGGTCCAATCAACTTGATTCGAACCACACGGCCAATACACATGTGTAGCCATCCCATGCCAATAATCATCAATTGACACAAGAGTAGGACCTTGACCCGTTCTCTCCACCAACAGGATTTTCACTCCCACAAACATTGGCAACTTGGAAACATGACTTTGTCTTCGCCGCAAAAGACTCACACCTTGGGCACCCATTTCCTTGTGCACGCCGTTTCCAAACCTTTGTCGAGTAAACAGTTTTGCTAGTCAACCGATACAACCCTTTGCACTTCTCTCCTTTCATTAGGACCTTACCGCCGTGAGTGACTTTCATGGCTCCACCTCCAGCAAAATACTTGCACCCAATGGAGTCCATCCGGCTAAGTGAAATTAGATTCCTTCGTAACTTCGGGACATAAGCCACACCACCCAAAGTACGAACCGCTCCATCAAACATTTTTATCTTTACATTCCCAAAACCTCGAATTTCACACGGAGTTCCATCGCCTAAAAACAGCGACCCACCATCTTTTTCTTGGAATGTATCAAAAAATTCCTTTTTGGATCAAACATGCATAATGCAACTCGAATCTAAAATCCACTCATCATGAGAAGAAGTGATTACACCTTCGGAGACTGTGAGAAGATCTCCAAGATATTTTTTCCGCAACAAAAACGAATTTCATGAGCTGTGCACCAAGAGCCGCACCAATTTGACTTTGCTCAACACACATCAACCGTATGGAGTCACCAAAGCCAAACAATGCTCTTCTTCAACATATGTTCTGAACCCGTGTGGAGCAACAAAAAAAAATTTTGCTACTCACAAACATCAAGAACAATATGTATTTACACGATCACCTCTCCTTGTTGCAGTCAAGAGCCGTACCCGCTCTCCACCAATGCAAACAATCACCGGCACTTCTACATCTAGATTTGGACCTGCTGCCATCCTAAATCTATCATCAGAAAAAAATAGACCCGCTGAAACTCTACAGCGACCACACTGGATAATTTTTCCTCCAATGTCGTGACAACCCAGGCCATTGTCCAAACCGCCTGGCTTTCACCGAACAATTAGCTAGCCTCCTACTGCAAAGCTGAGCAGTACCCGAACCGTTGCCTCCGTTGTGGATGTAACGGAATTTGAATCTCAAAAAAAAACACTGGTCGAGAATCGAGCTGGCTCTGATATCACTTGTTGGGATTAAATGCGGAAGCACCCAAGAACCGAGATTCGAAACACAATCACAATCGCAATCAATGGAAGTACAATAAAAAAATAAAATAGAGAGAGACACGAGAGAATTACGTGGTTCGGCAATAACACGCCTACTCCACGGAGAGGATCCCATTCTTTCACTATGAGAATTTCTGTACAAGTACACTTGAGTATGAAATAACCCACACCCAACCTTTATACTGTTGGAACATTTTTAATAAAATAAATGTTAAATATTAATTCCTCTATTATCATCCTCATTATTCTTCCGTTACAAAATTATGTTTACATTAAATCAAAATCAGTTACAAGATTTAAGGGAATTTATGATTGTTATTATGTCTATTAATACCTATTACATCTACATATATGGTTAGTCCGTACAAGTGTTATGTGGGTGGAAATAGAGAAAGCATATGGAGAGTATACACATATAAGAAAGAGAGTTTCAGAGTATTCATAAACTATTTTCTATACAGTTGGGCAACTCGGTTCGTGACTCGTTCAAATCTCACGGTGGTCGTGAACATCGGATGAGGAATGCTTGTGAGCTCTTGGGTTTAATCTTGGGGCTAGTACACTCCGGTGGAACCTTCACGAGGGGAGGAATATTAGCCTTAAGACAGTGATCACACGACTCTCATTCCCACAGGCAACATCTTTCTTACTTTCATTACTTGTATATTCTCTCGTATCTACTTGTTGAGTTTGTATGTTTATGTGTACCTATGCAATTCTTGTGACAAATAAATTTCTGTGAATAAAAATCCTAACAGTTAAGGCTAATATACATCTCTCTCTGTAAATCTTGGAAAAAGAAGAAGCCGCAAAATGGTATGGTGTATGAGTCATTACTGGCATGTAATTACATGTTCTGTTTTTGCACAAAAAATTTGCATCACCATTATTAATTACCCTATTTTTTGGTTTTCTCATTTGGCGTAACATCATATACACAACTCGGAATAGGATCTGACACATGTGTGAGGCGCGTATAAAAACCTGTCTAACCTATGGATTTGGAACATGTATCATGCCTCGGGAATGTAGTTTTTCAGGTTAATTCTAATTCATGATTTTCTATGGTTGTGCATAGTTTATTGATACGGGAAAGAATTAGAGAATTTGTTAAATTAAGTTATGGAGAAACTACTGGTGTGATCAAACTTTTTTTTTTGGTAAGCAGGCGATTAAACGTTCATTGGTTCTCTTGTCATAGTGGCCTCTAGCTAGAAAGAACACTGTCGCCAAAACTAGCTAATAGATTACCAAAAGTGATTTTCTTTTCCTACTGTCATTTCATTCTTTGAACTGTTACTATAGTTGCACAAATGTCAAAATAAAACAGTTAATAGTCAGCAGTATTTAGTAATAAAAATAGCATAATGAGAATTTTCTTGAAAATAGATACATCATAGATGCTATTAGTATCGTGTTTGATTTGTTTGTGAACTAATTGATTGTATCATAATCCACTGGTATTTATGAGTGATTGTATATTTGTGTGCTTAATTTCATAGTATCATGCAGTGTCAGTAATCACAATAATATTCAGATTGTTGTTTAAGCTTGGTAGTAAAAGAAAATGGTATATGGGCTTGAGATAGACCGACCATTTATTTGACCATTTAATTCCGTGTATTTATCAGCGATTCGTTAACAAACTTTCACTACTACAAAATGATATAAAGATCACGGTACAAAAACTAAAAAGATCTCACTTTTTGTAAAAGCGTAATAAAATGTTATAGACTATAGTTTTCATCTCAATTATACAAAAAGACTGAGATGCAAAGATTTGTTAATCTCAGTATTCTAAAAAATGAGATTGTAACTTGAAGAATAGATCTCATTCTCAAAAAACTGAGATTATATATGAAAGAATATATCTCGTTTCAAAAAAAACTGAGATGAAAAGATTTTTTAATCTCAGTAATTTAAAAGTGAGATTGTAACTTAAAGAATAGATCTCATTTTTTAAAAACTGTGATTGTATATGAAAGAATATATCTCATTTCAGAAAAACTGAGATGAAAAGAATCTTTAATCTCAATCATCTAAAAACTGAGGTCATAAGTTAAACACATATGTTACATATTAAATATTTCAATTGTATATTGAAAAGTGTGTATAGTGTAGTTGGTTAAAGCTTTTGTGTAAAACTCAAGAGACATGGGTTCAAAACCCAATAGGAGAAATAGAGTAGGATTTTTTCCATTAGGAAAACACCACTTTTAATCTCGATTTTTTCAAAAACTGAGATTATTTCTCTCTAAACAACCACGGTTTTACAATAGAACTGAGATGTTAAGCTATTAAAGGTCACGATTTTATCATTTTAATCATAGTTTTATGTTTTTAGTCACGGTTTAAATGAGTTTTAATCACGTTTTTTATCCTATGGTTAAAAGATAGAGACTTTTAGTTACATCTTGATAGACCACGGTTTTAAATGCGAGATTAAAAGTGAAAGATCACACCAAATAACCGAGGTCTTTATCTATTTTTGTAGTAGTGTTTTCCGATATTTAAAGATTGAGTTCTATACTACCGCATAGAGTTGACCATTTATTTTGTAGCCGTTTGGTGATTTGAATTCCATAGGAAGGACAACGTGCTCCCCATAAATTGGATTCTATAATGATCATGTAAGGGAATAAATATGGATACTTTGGGACTTCAAATGCAAATGAGAATGTCATGGCTGTTATTTTCTTGCAAGGTTCACAAACTATAAATATATATATATATATATATTTTTTTAAAGGCTGAGGTGGTCAAAAATACATCTTTGGAAAAGGAATTTATAGGATCTTGTTTGTAGAAGGCAAAATGATTTTCTTTTATGGAAAAAAAAACAATTTCTAAGTAAAACTATTGTGGGAAAAAGGAAAACCACGTCTTCTGTTTTAAAAGGACACAAATGTTGTTGATAATAATAGTGTTCAGCTCCTCATTCTACTATGACGACTGAAAAAAGAGGGGGGGCAGCAGTGGTATGATTTGTTTTTAAAATTTAAACTTGTAAGAGTCGTATGAGGTACTATTGGAATTGATCCATACTTAATAAGGAAGAAAACAGAGTCATGTGTAATGTCAAAGTGGTGGTTTTGTTAATAAATTTTTTGGGCAGAAGAGTAATTGACAGGACCTCTTTTAAATGTTATAAACGTATGCGGGTAATAATTGTCATATAAATATCGCATATTATGGCCATTACAAACATTAGATCAAGACTTGATTAATACTATGTGATTGTATTTACATGATATGATAATCAATTGTGTTTGTTTGGTGTTTTATATCATATTTCTTTTGACTACCAACTTCTGCTCTTCAAGTAGGCAAAGCGTTATTATTCTAGAACTATATGTAATGATAGCATGGTTGAATTTGCTCATTGCACTGAGCTAACATTTTTACGTATTGGAGTTTAGCGCTTTGGAATTTTGTTCTATTGGGTGCTCCGATCCCTTGTTTACGAGATTTGGAAAAATCCACTAGTTTGAGTTTTCTTGGAAAAGGAAAAAAAAAAACAGTTTGTGAAACATGTACGAAAAAAAAAAAGGGGGTTCCTTAGATCCAGATTTGGACTTATTTTTTGTTGGTGGAAGTGTTTGGCGATTGATTTCACAGGTGAGCTGTGGAATTACCATTTGATATCTCCTAGAACGTGGTCATTTTGTGGCTCATGGGTTATCACGGTTGTAAGTAAAAGGTTTTGTGTACTTTATGTTCCAAATATCTATCAGTTGAGTCATTGTAGGAGTAACTGTTTTGAACCCGAAAAAAAAACAAAAAAAAAAAGACACTCAATTCTGCATTCCTTGTAAGAAGACAAAAAGTTTTATTCTGAACGATCACATAAAATGCACGGTTTAAAGTTAGCATAACCGTCTTGCATATGGGTTGTGGATATTTGTGTGGCACCTTTTGGGACTTTATCCTTTTAGTGTCATGTTTCCATCTAAACAATAATTTTCACGGTTTCGATCTGATAGAACACAATGATTGGAAATTAATATTTCATGACCTTTTTTTTGCCATGAGTAGAGTGTTTATTTGGGTAGAGATCTGTAATTTTTTTTTTTTAAAGGCTCTATCTAGGTTTTGAGTTTAAAGCATATATGATCAATTTCTGCACAACGTTCTCTGCAAAGGAAAAGAGAGTTAGAAAAGCTGCACAAGAAATAAATCTTATTTGTAGCTCTTCTTATTATTTTTCGGTTGCAATGTCTTAAAATTGGATTATTGAGATTTGTAACCCATGATAGTAAATGTTCCTGCTACGTACTTTGCGAGCATATGACTCTGTAATGAGAATGTGTATTTTTTTTTATTTTGCATTGGTTGATTGAAGTTTTGAAACTTGTGGGGGGAATGTTGAAGCATATTTACTTTGTGTAAGTTTCAAAACTTGTCATATAAATTTATTGAGTATTAAACTCTATTAAAGGTAAAACTTTGTTTTCTAAATAATAAAGTTGAAAATAATGCTTGGTTAATACTAGTAATCAAGTTTTACTTTACTAAAAGCTAAGTTGAATGCCTATGGTACGTTAAGGGGGAAAAAAAAAAAGGATCGAAATGTGGGGGTTATTTATGAGTAAAATTGGTTTCTATATTCTTGGTAAATTTGTGTAAATCTCTCAACTATCTTAGTATTTGGGAAAAATACAAGAAAGTACTTCCATCTTTGATCGTCTTTGAAAAGGTTTCCAATATTTTAGGATTAAGAGAATTCAAGGGTTTTTCATCATTTGAAAGGTTTCCAATGTTTTATGATTTGGGAACATGCTTTCAAGTTATATAATATCAAGAAGAGTCATATCTCTTTTAATTGTGTTATATACTTGTGCATTAGCCAAATTCTTTAAAAATACACAATACTCTCTTTAATATGCATACTACGTGGGTATTAAAATTATAAGTACGATGCTAGTATTATGTGGGGGCATATTAGTATTGATTGTCTGTGAATTTTCATTTATAGGTTAACAAGCAGTTTAAATGGTCGTATTAACTTGCCCTTACTTTATTGCTTTTAAGGGAAATGGGTAATGCACGTAAGAGTTCTAATTTCTATGGAAATATTGATTGGATATTTCTTATTGAGAAATTCATAATACTAATTTTAAGTTGGCGAGTTGTGTTTGAAATTTATACAGGTGCATTTTGTGAGCTAGCAAGACGAAGTTTGAGATTTACACCAATAAAAGGCTTGAGAAGCCGAAGCATGCATGCAAAGTACAATAAAGAAAAAATTGAGGCATATTGAGAATTATTGACTCCCAAGAGGAGTAATTGCCTCTGGACTAGCACAAGGCTAGATCCTAAAAATTGTCGAGGGAAATGAGCAAAGCCTATAGGAAGTCACCTAGGGAGGTAACCCAATCTCTGTGACTGGAGATCCCATGGAGGAGATTCAATGGGTAAAAACAATCCATATTGCGTGACTTGATACTAGCACTAAAGAAATATTAGGAGACACCATATAGTATTGTTCTCCTGCTCATTCCTAAGGCACAGTGTTGAAGAAGTGACAGGTTGAGGATGGGTTTTAACCCTTAATGAATCCAAGGCGAGGATTTTCTTGTGAGGTACATTCCGTCACTGTACCCTTGGCGGATTCACCGAAGTGGGAGTTGTCGTGAGGCCGCGACTATGAGGCTTGGGCTAGCCTATAGAAATTCCCATGAGAATCAAGATCTAGTGCATGGCCATTAATAGCACTAACCCGCGAACGAAAGTCCAATACCGGTACTATGTGTGTGATATGTTTAACTCTGACTCAAAAGGTCTAGTTCAAGACAAAGTTCACTATGATCCTTCAGAGGTAAACTACTAACATTAAGTGAGGTTCAAGTCCGGAAGACACCTTCACCTATTGCACAGTATATAGTTGCCCAATTTATTTTCTAGTATGTATTCTACAACTCATTTGTTTTAAAAAGTCAAACTATTGAATATTTTATTAAAAAGTGGGGGATTGTTGGAACATTTTTAATAAAATAAATGTTAAATATTAATTCCTCTATTATCATCCTCATTATTCTTCCGTTACAAAATTATGTTTACATTAAATCAAAATCAGTTACAAGATTTAAGGGAATTTATGATTGTTATTATGTCTATTAATACCTATTACATCTATATATATAGGTAGTCCATACAAGTGTTATGTGGGTGGAAATAGAGAAAGCATATGGAGAGTATACACATATAAGAAAGAGAGTTTCAGAGTATTCATAAACTATTTTTTATAGAGTTGGGCAACTGGGTTCGTGACTCGTTCAAACCTCACGGTGGTCGTGAACATCGGATGAGGAATGTTTGTGAGCTCTTGGGCTTAATCTTGGGGCTAGTACACTCCGGTGGAACCTTCACGAGGGGAGGAATATTAGCCTTAAGGCAGTGATCACACGACTCTCATTCTCACAAGCAACATCGTTCTTACTTTCATTACTTGTATATTCTCTCGTATCTACTTGTTGAGTTTTTATGTTTATTGCTTGACGATTTCCTAGTCCTAAAATAATGGGTTGCCCCAAGCGTAGGGCGGAAACCGATGTAGCATAATATCCGGTAAGTCCGGAGTCGAATCCACAAAGACGGTGATGTGTGCTGATTTAAGAACTCGGGTTGTTATAATTTAAATGGGCTCTTAGGTAGCCACCCCTTGTATGATTGATTGAGATTAACTAAAAACCTAAAAATTGATTGTTCTTTTTAAATAATTAAAAGAAGGTACGGTCGTAGGATTCATAGCACTTGTAACTAGTCCGGATTAATCTGCTCTGGTTGGAGTTCTTAAAAACATTTAATTTTATATTCAAAAAGATACCCCGCAAGATGCGAGACCTTATGGCCGCCGTATACCCATGCGCAGCGAAGAATGAGTTTTGGACCCCCATTCCCCCGTTCACATGGGCTCCGACGATGCCAGGATTCGTCCGTGGGAAGTATTTTCCAATCTAAAATCGTTTTTTCATTGTTTGATAAAAGGAGCAGTGCCCGAACTAGCCACGCTGTGCTAATCACCCCGTGACCCTACTTGTACGACTACTCACTATGCATTGAACAAGAAACCCTAATTTGAATCATGCTTCTAATACTGGAGAAAGAAAATAAACAAGAGATCTAATCCAAACAAAAACAAACGGACAACTTTAATTAAAAACAGAAATTAAAACTAATTACCGGAGTGCAAGTAATTGAAGAAAGCTTTAAAAACTTGAAGGGAAAATAAACTCTGAATGAGAGAACGTCAGTCCGAAGCTGCAAAATAATTTCCAGAACTTCTCTGTTTCGTTCGCGTCCAGATCTCCTTGCCACTGTGCGCAGCTTCTTCTTTTTATAAGGTGTGCTGTAGCCAAGTCCCTCAAGCCCTATTTTTCTACTCCTGGAATTATAAGCCTGGCCCACTATGGAACAAGGCCAGCAATATTTTTGCCGTGGGAACCCACGTGCACATCTTTATTAAGGCCAAGAGTATTGTAATATCCAATTCAATGAATATAATTGACTTTAGGTATTAAGCCTCCAAATACCTACAATACAAAAATCAAGCATTAAATTCCAAGTAATAATATAAAATAGACATTGTAAGGATAAATTAGAGAGCGTGTATGTGAACATTTACGCGCTTATCACACCCCCCAACTTACACTTTGCTAGTCCCGAGCAAAGAAAACAAAATACAACTAAAGAAAATAAATTAAAACCGATAGTTCTTTTAAACCCCCAGGCGGCCCCGGTAGGACGAGTGAAGTCTCGTGAGGATTTTCAGCAGTGATCACCCACAAAACACCGCGGATCCTTTTATTTGAAACCCAAAAACCTGCAATGTGACTCATTGATACGCCAATGCCAAGAATATAGCATTTGCGAAAATAGTTCTAAAAACTATCAAAACATAGAAATAAATCATGGCATCCAAGCTTAGCGTGTGTGAGTAAGGACCTTAACCACAAGTGGACCACAACCAAGCACTCTCTCCGGACCGAGTCTCAACTTCAATTCTTACCGTGTCATACACTCAACAAAAGAAAACGCTCGAAACACGGTGCATTTAATAAACTCTCAATATATGTGTGCAAGCGGAAGTTAAACAATAAGGAATCAAAGGAACTCGCACACTTTAGACACGAAGAGAAAGCTTTTTAAGGTAGACACATGATCTCATGAAAGGAATGTCAAGCATTAAAGACTATCTATCCTTCGATCCATAACCCATTGCCCCTAAGATCAAATAGGACTTTTATTCGGTTATATCATTGGGTAAGGAAAAATGTTTCAAGGTTAGGGTAAGACATAATCAAGTGTCCGAGAATAGACCAAAACACATAAGGCAAATAATAACGTACGCCTTCTTTCAACTCTTTTCAACTCCGCCATACCCCTCATATTCTTTACCCTTCACACAATTCCATGATGAAACAACTTGTTTCTTTCTTGCAACAAGTACATGGATGTCTTCCCCTTTTTCATTCAAGTTCCTTTCTCTCTTTCTTTTTCTCAATTTCTTTTTTCTTTTTAGCTATGGGGAAGAACACACCACATTTCAAGCACATTCTCAAATACACATTCTCCATTCTCTTCAAAAATTAACCCTCACATGATTAATTTGTCATTCTCAAGACACAATATGGTTAGTGAAGCTTAACAAGAAAAAGGCTTATGCAAGAGGCTCAATGTGGCTCGCAAGGATAAATATTTAAGAACAAGAAACGAACCGGCTCAATTAGCAAAGATGGCTTATTATCCTCTCCTAGGGGCAATGTAACCAAGTAACGGTCCAATCCCAAAGAATAAAATAACAGGCATGTACTAAGTCTCAACACTTGACAACAAAAGATAAAGAGATCAACAACGATTAAGCCTCTTTTTTTTTTTTAGGACAAACAAAGAATTTATGTGACACCACTCCAAAGGAACGTAAGGCACTAAAGCTCACATGAGCATAAGTCTCTACTAATCTAGCCATTGAAAGTACTCAAGTCACAACTCACAAGTAGTTAAGGTCCAAGAAACGTGCAATGCAAAGTTGCTAAGAGTGTATGTCAGGATAAATTCCTATTGCTAAGCTAGCAAAAAGAACTACCATGCAACATAAATATTCAATGAATGCCCACAGATTCTCAGCACAATCAACCAATGAGTAAACATTGCAATCTCCAAGTCTCAAGTAGAAAGGATCCAACAAATATTTTTTTAATTTTCAAAATTTTTTTTTTAACAAGATAAAGAACAAAGTGATCTCTCCCCCCAACTTGAACTATTCAATGTCCTCATTGAAAACATGAAAAAAATAAAAGAAAATAAAGATCGGACAGAAACGTAAAAGATAGGAGAGATATCACCTCGAAAAGGAGGGGGCTAAGCAGAATAAATGACGTTTAGAGGGAGACCCCCCAACTTGGATTGAACAACCTGCAAAAAGTTAGCCTCCAAAACAGCAAGAAAAATAACGAAAATAAATAAATAAAGTAAGAAATAAAAATAAAATACAAAAAACCATCCACTTTCGTCACGCGAAAGACACGGGTACTACTTTTCTCCCTATTTCTCAAGTGAGAAACGGGTGGCTATACCAGACCAAAAAAAAAAAAAATTATGTACGAACAGCTAAACGCGGGTACTGATCATTTATTATGCCAACAAGTGCTAAGATAAAAAACATAGCACTCCATTCTACACCTTTTATCAAAAATTGAACTCGGCCATGCCACAAGATAAGATACTTCGAGTAGCGCATTTGCCGAATTCGTTTTAGACACTTAAATTCAACCAAGTGCTTAGCCCAAACTATATCAATTTTCAAAGCATTGACAAAGTCCACAAAATATGGATGATAAACTAAATTAAATTCATCAACACCAAGAAAATCAATCTGCTTCACATTAAAAACCTCTTGCGAAAGTGGAGATTCAGTAGCAGGGGTGGCACAATCTAGAGGTGAGAGTACTTGATTATTCAGTGCAACTATTGGCAATGACTCCTCAAAAGGCATATAATCTAGTGCAACTATAGGCAATGACTCCTCAAAAGGCATATAACCTTCACTAATGACAAGCAGCTCCATTTCCTCTTTTTCTCTCACATCAGAATTGATATCCTCGGGAAGTGGCTCTATTTCCTCTTTTTCTCTCGCATCAGAATTGGTATCCTCGGAAAGCGGCTCTATTTCCTCTCTTTCTCTCTCATCAGAATTGGTATCCCTAGGACTTTCAATCAACTCACAAAATTGGAGTTTTTGGGTTAAGTCATCTAAGAAATTCCAAGCATCTTCAGGGTTTTTATCCAGAAATTCATCAGTGGACCTAAAATCCACCTCGCATATCTTAGAATTTAAAGCATGACAAAAGGTAGCCAGAAGACTGCCAATCTCACAATTAAAACTTGACCAAGAGAATACGACAAATTTAAATCGCTCCCAACACTGTGACAGAGACTCATCATCCTATTGAGACAAATCTGATAGTTCTTGTAAAAGCATATGAGTCTCATATGAGGGATTGAAAGTTTTGAAAAACTGTATTACAATCTCATTCCATGTCAATCTTGGACTCAAACAATTAAACCAATCATGAGCACTATCACGCAACGATGCTGGAAATACATGTAAAAGAGCCACCTCATCGCTACCAAAAGCTTCCTCAAGGTTATGTACATGCAAAAAAGGATTTTCTGAGCCCAAACCATAAAATATAGGAAGTGACACTGGACAATTAAATTGTTTTATATAACCTCCAAACCACCTTACATAATCGGTCATTTTTTTTTTGCTTTTCAACAATTAAAAAAGAAATAAAGAACTAAAAAGAAAACAAAATAAAAAAATAACTACCCGAATTCTTAACACACGTTACCGTCCCCGGCAACGGCGCCAAAAATGCTTGACGATTTCCTAGTCCTAAAATAATGGGTTGCCCCAAGCGTAGGGCGGAAACCGATGTAGCATAATATCCGGTAAGTCCGGAGTCGAATCCACAAAGACGGTGATGTGTGCTGATTTAAGAACTCGGGTTGTTATAATTTAAATGGGCTCTTACGTAGCCACCCCTTGTATGATTGATTGAGATTAACTAAAAACCTAAAAATTGATTGTTCTTTTTAAATAATTAAAAGAAAGTACGGTCGTAGGATTCATAGCACTTGTAACTAGTCCGGATTAATCTGCTCTGGTTGGAGTTCTTAAAAACATTTAATTTTATATTCAAAAAGATACCCCGCAAGATGCGAGACCTTATGGTCGCCGTATACCCATGCGCAGCAAAGAATGAGTTTTGGACCCCATTCCCCCGTTCACATGGGCTCCGACGATGCCCGGATTCGTCCGCGGGAAGTATTTTCCAATCTAAAATCGTTTTTTCATTGTTTGATAAAAGGAGCAGTGCCCGAACTAGCCACGCTGTGCTAATCACCCCGTGACCCTACCTGTACGACTACTCACTATGCATTGAACAAGAAACCCTAATTTGAATCATGCTTTTAATACTGGAGAAAGAAAATAAACAAGAGATCTAATCCAAACAAAAACAAACGGACAACTTTAATTAAAAACGGAAATTAAAACTAATTACCGGAGTGCAAGTAATTGAAGAAAGCTTTAAAAACTTGAAGGGAAAATAAACTCTGAATGAGAGAACGTCAGTCCGAAGCTGCAAAATAATTTCCAGAAATTCTCTGTTTCGTTCGCGTCCAGATCTCCTTGCCACTGTGCGCAGCTTCTTCTTTTTATAAGGTGTGCTGTAGCCAAGTCCCTCAAGCCCTATTTTTCTACTC
>BPLS01026588.1:96330-117507 GCA_019656275.1 Rhododendron kiyosumense
TTGGAATTATAAGCCTGGCCCACTATGGAACAAGGCCAGCAATATTTTTGCCGTGGGAACCCACGTGCACATCTTTATTAAGGCCAAGAGTATTGTAATATCCAATTCAATGAATATAATTGACTTTAGGTATTAAGCCTCCAAATACCTACAATACAAAAATCAAGCATTAAATTCCAAGTAATAATATAAAATAGACATTGTAAGGATAAATTAGAGAGCTTGTATGTGAACATTTACGCGCTTATCATTTATGTGTACCTATGCAATTCTTGTGACAAATAAATTTCTGTGAATAAAAATCCTAACATAAACACTCACTCATACAAAAACACACTATCACCAAGTACTAGACTTGACCTTTGCACACACAAAACTTACGGTAGAAAAATCCGTGTACTCGGCAGCTCCTTTGGGAGCTGCCCCCACACACAAACTGTTTTTCTTCCACCCTTACTCTCTGTGTCTCCCGAAGAACTCCTCCTCCATGCAGCCCCTTATAAATACACCTACAAACCCATGTATTAAAAGCATAATAAATGTTCCATGGAAGGTCACACGGCAACAACAGCTAGCACATGCAACAGCTAGCACTTCGGTTCCAGAGACAAACAACCGGTGCAAGACTTTTAAGATTTTTCATTTATTGGGAATTTGAACTAACCCAACAGAATCGTACGGGTATGTAGTGCCACTAATCCATTAGAATCATAACCAATTTCCTAATGACTTTATTAATTAATTATGCATACTGTGAAATAGCTTCGATTTGTTTTTAGTAGAGATTACCTAATGACTGAATTAATTATGCATATGTTTTATGTAGGATTGAGCTTTGGCTTCGTGTCATTACTGATTGGTGTAATTTGGATATACTCCTGCAACAATAGAAGAAAGCTAATCAAACTAAGAGAGCAATTCTTCCAATAAAACAGTGGCTTGTTAATGAAACAAAAAATTTCTTCACTCGATGGAACAAGTGTGGAGTCATCAAAAAGCTTTATAGCTAAAGAGCTAAGAAAGCCACTAACAACTATATATGCCGACAACCGAATAATTGGGCATGGTGGATACGGTGTGGTGTACAAGGGAATTTTACCAGACCAACGCTTCGTCGCCATCAAGAAGTCCAAAGTGATGGATGGGAACCAAGTAGAGCAGTTTATCCAGGAGTTGTTGATAGTAACACAAGTTAACCATAGGAACGTTGTGAAGCTCTTGGGGTGTTGTTTCGAATCGGAGGTTCCCGAGCTTGTTTATGAATTATGAGTATATACCAAATGGCACTCTATTCCAACATATTCATAAGCCATTGTCTTGGTTAACACTGGAGCATCGATTGGGAATAGCCATAGAAATAGCTAGTGCACTTTCCTATCTTCACTCTGCCGCATCCATTCCGATCATTCATAGAGATGTTAAGTCTGCCAACATATTGCTAGACGCTAATTATGTGGCAAAAATGGCAGATTTCGGTGCTTCGAGATTAGTTCCCTTGGAACAAACTCAAGTGAATACATTAGTACAAGGGACTTTAGGTTATTTGGATCCCGAGTACTTCCAAACTAGCCAGTTAAATGAGAAGAGTGATGTTTACAGTTTTGGAGTGGTTCTAGCATAATTACTGACTGGAAAAAAGCCTATTTGTCTTAAGAGGTGTCAAGAGGAAAGGAATTTGGCAACCTACTTCCTTGTGTCAATGAAGGAAAATCGGTTGTACCAAATTTTAGAGCCTCGGGTAGTGAAGGGAGGGACCTTAGAGCAACTCCAAGCAATTGGGGAGCTTGTGAAGAGGTGTCTTTGTCAGGAGCAATAACATGATGTAGACACCTCATTTGGTCATCCATAACGCCCGAAATATGATGAAAATGTTGGTATTGATTATAAAGTGAGGTTTTGTTGTTAGATCCTTTTGTTGGTTAAGAACACTATTTTTGATCGTCCTTGAAGCGTGATATTGCCGGTTTTGTGCAAAGATGCTTAATGTGTCAAAAGGCCAAATGTGGGGTGCAAAACACAGATTTATACCACTATACCAACAACTTCCTAGTCCTAATGTCCCTTGGGATATTTCGATGGACTTTGTTCTAAGCTCGCCGAGAACGGAGCACGGGTATAATTGCATTTCTGTAGTTGTGGACCGCTTCTCAAAAAGGTTCACTTTATACCACGCAAGAACTCCACTGATGCTTCCCATGTTGCTACTTTATTTTTCCGAGAGTTCATTTACATGGTGTTTCGAAATCAATTATATTGTAATCAGATTGTGACATGCGATTTATGAGTCACTTTTGAAAGACACTTTGGAAGCTTTTTAGAACACAACTTCAGCTTCTAGTGCTTATCATCCTCAAACCGACGGGCAAACTAAAGTGGTGATCAGATCGCTTGGTAATTAATTTATTAAGGAGTTTCTTAAACTAAGGGGAGATGATCGCACTGCAAATTAATCAAAAAGGGGTAGAACCACCTCCTTGGATCCCAAACTCAAATTTCTGCTCCCAAAAATTTAAATAGAACATAATCCAAAAAATGTAGTTTGCTAAGAAGTTTGTTTAGCCTGAATTATATGTATAACAATTATTTTTTGAACCGTTTAATAAAAAAATTGTTCGGATGAAGTTCTTTCAGGTCTTTTTTTTTTCTGATTTTTTTCAGGTACCTTTAAAATCACGTTCTGATCAGATTGAGCGGCTCAGATAATCAAAATTCGATCGGAAAAGGGAAAAAATAAGGAGGCCTGCATTTTAACTAAGATAAGATGGTCCTCATTTGAAATCACTACAAAAAAAGAAGAGCAATACTAACAGAACAGTTGTTACTGAACCGTCGCTAAAAATATTTAGTGACAACTTTCATCTTTAGCCATCACTTTTAGTGACGGCACAGTGACAACTTTTTTTCACTGTCGCTCATTTTTTTTTATATAGTGAACGGACTCATATATATATACATATACATATATATATACATATATATATGTGTGTATATATGTACACACACACCGCGGATCCAGTAAGGGATCCCTTAAGGCCAAACCGTGCAGACCTCCTCTTTCCCAATCAAATTGCAATGATCCGAGATACTCAATGTGTAATGTGATTTGAAGGGTGTTGGGCCCAGAGTGCCTCCATGAATTTGGTTACACAATGCCACTTCCTGCGATCGCTCTAAAAACAGACTTGCGGGTGCGATGTCAAATGTCATAAAAGACTTAATTGAAACCCTTCCCACCACCAATTGATTTTAGGAGAGATGGTGGATAAACGGTCCGACAAGTGGTTTTAGAGCCTTAAAGTCATGGGTTCAAGTCGCGGGAGCGTCATCGTGAGGGAGGGATTGTTGGGCCCAGAGTGCCCCCATGGATTTGGTTACACAATGCCACTCCCTGCGACCGCTCTAAAAACAGACTTGCGGGTGCGATGTCGAATGCCATAAAAGACTTAATTGAAACCCTTTTAACCACCAATTGATTTTAGGAGAGATGGTGGATAAACGGTCCGACAAAGAGTACCCGCGAGAAATAGCCAAAAAAAATGATTGGAAATGGCTTGATCTGAACGTTTTGCATAAAAATGCATTTATAGTGTTTTAATGAAAAACTGTTCAGATCAAGCTCTTCCTAATCTTTCTTCTTTTTTTTTGCCGTTTCTCGCGGGTAGCCTTAAAATTACGATATGAACACAATGGCAGTTTGGCCCATAAGGGATCACCGAATCCTGATTATATGTATATATATATATACACACACACACACACACACACACACATATATATATATATAGTCAGGATCTAGTACGGAATCTCTTACGGGCCAAACTGTGCGAATCTCCCCTTTCCCAATCCAATCGCGACGATCCGAGCCACTCAATGTATTCAGAATGTGATTTTAAGGGTAATTGTGAGAAATTGCCAAAAAAAATGGCCTGGAAGGGTTTGATCCGAGCAATTTTTTATAAAAATGCTATAAATGCATTTGTATGCAAAACTGCTCTGATTAAGTCCTTTCTGGTCATTTTTTTTTGGCAATTTCTCATTAGTACCCGTAAAATCACGTTCTGAACACATTAAGCGGCTCGGATCGTTGCAATTCAATTAGAAAATGGGAGGTCTACAGGGTTTCGCCGTAAGGGATTCTTTACTGGCACTACAAGAAAAATTCAATTGGGTGACGAATGAAAATCGTCATAAATTGCATGTTTTTTGTCACAAATAATATAAGTGACGAAAAAAAATTTGTCGACTAAAAGTTGTCGAGAATTCTTATCTGGTGACTAAATCTATTTTTCAATCACCTATAGTGCCTTTTGATAATGGAATATTTCATCATAAAAAAGTGAATAATTGGTGACGAAATTTTTTTCCTCACTTATTGTGCTTTTGACGATGAAAAAATTCGTCACCGATGGGTCACATCGAATATAAGAAATCGGTAACGAAAATTTTTGTTGCAAAAGATATTTTCATATGCGAAAAGAAATCCTTCTTTCTTGCTCCTGCTGGGTTTCAAACCCGAGTCCTTTGAGTTTTTCGCGCAAATTTTGACCCACTACACACACTTTTCAGTAAATATTTGAAATGTTTTTGTACTAGCCTTCAAACAAATTGCATGCACTTAGGATATCTTTTAGGGGGAAATTGATATAGAAAGACTGCAAATATATTTTCCGTTAGTTTTAATCTGACCAAAAATTAAACATCAGAAATGCTACATACACTACCTACTTCCACTACACCATCCACTACATCTTTTGTAGAGCTCACTCCGGGTCCCACAAAAAAGGTAGTGTATGTAGCATCTCTCAATTAACATTCTCACTCGATTATTTTGGGATGCTAGCCGGTGTGTAACTAACGGAATGTCTTTAAAATCTTAAATTACAAAAGAGTGTAATGTTTAGTTTGTACTACTATATATATAAAGTGAATCAGAAATGCTACACTTAACAACATTCAGTTACAACATACTGATGTGACAGTGTCCCACGATTGGGCAGATTTTGCTAATTAGAATGGGTATTTTTAACATTTTTTTTGAAGGGCAATTAGAATGGTTGCAGGTTAGAATGGTTTCACAATTGGGCAGGTCCTTACTTGATTATGCGGTGTCCGAATCAGTGTAAAAAAAAAAAAAAAGTGAAGAAAAGCGAAAGATGTATTATTGATTGTGTTCTCAAACATAACCCTAGCATGCTTTTATATAGGCTACATTATTCTTGGTCACTAAGAAATCTAAACCAAATAGGAAACATGCATTATAAAGATTTCAGCATAACTAGGAAACATGAATAATAGAACCTACTAAACATGGTAACATAATATTTCTAAATATTATGTTAACATCCCCCCTCAAACTAAAGTGGATCTATCAACTTGAGTTTGAAAAAGCCAAGAGAAACCACGAGCAGTCATGCCAAGCCAAGCCAAGAGAAATCAGAAGATGCCAAGAAAGAGAAAAGGCTCGGAGAGCCAAAAACAGCTATGAGCAAGAGAAGCCATGACAATAGAGATTTGAGATGAAATCTGAGTGCACAAGCCGGTTACATATTACTACCAGTGCCCGGCAGACAGCGATGAAGTTTAGTGATAAGCCCTCGATAGTGTAAATAAATGGGCTTATCGATACCATTTTTGCCCCTCTCTCATGCATAATTTACTTTAATTAGATGATATTGCGCGGAGTTAGTGTTTTTGGCCTTTATAGGTTAATCGTGTGAATAAGGCGTTTTTGTAGGCCATGGATAGCCCCAAGCGTGTCCAAGTACCCAAGACCACGTGGCACTCCGCGACCGAGTCCCAAAAGTCATGAAAAAAAGCTTTGAAGCATACTCGGGATGTCTAAGGGTCAAGGGAAGTGAGGGAGATGTGAAGAAGTTACCCAAAGCAATTTATTTTCTGACCAAGCGAGGGTAGAATCGTCATATCTTTTGATGTAAAAATTATTTTTGATCCAAACCACTTGGGTTAGAAAGTAGACTCAACAAGCTTTCTAACGGTTCAAAGAACACCCAAATCTGAGTTTGAGAGTGTCCGGAGCGAGCCCGCGAAGTTCAGCGAACCAAAGGCAAAAGTCTTTGAATAGTCCTACCGGTAGGTGAATAGTTCTACCGGTAGGAAACCAATCCAGCGAGGCCACAACTTTGCTCCGAAGAACTCCTACCGGTAGGAGGTCAATCCCTACTGGTAGGAGCCCAGTCTGCAAATGTTTCAGTGGCAATTTTGCAATTATCTTGGATGGGGGCTATATATACTCTTTTTGCACGAAATTAGGGAGATTCTTCCCCTTCCCTTTCTCTCTCTACCTCCCTCCTTAGGTTTTGTCTCAATCCTCCATGGATTGAGCTTAGATTTCCATTTCCCATGTAAGTTCTTCAAGAATCATGTAAGTACTCTTAATTTCAATTCATGTTTTAGTTGTTAATCTCGTTTTTCTCCTTGTTTCTAGCATTTCTTTCATCTTTCTTGCTTAGTTCATCTCTAATGGAGGGGTAGCCTCCTTGGCTTGGTCATGGGGTGATTTTCTACCCTATGACTCGGGTAGTTTAATGGGTTCTCTCATTTCTTGTGCATAATGTAGTTTGTGAATGGATTAAGTTTTTTCTTTATGTAACAAAACCTAGGGTTGTTAATCTCTTTGATTATATGTAGGCAAGGACTTAATCTCTTGCCATATATAATGCTTGGAGTTATGTCACTCTAAGTGTTTGCCAAAATGTCTCAAAGAACTTGTTAAGCTCTAATCTTTGGTCTAAACCTAGAGATGTTAATTTCTTTGATTGGGTGTAGACAAGTCTCTTGGCACACCTAATGCTCGGAACCATGGCTCTCTTTGTGTTCGATAAAATGCCCAAACGAGCTTTCATCCATTTCCAAACCCCATTGTATGAGTTAAACTTGATTTTCATGGTTAAATCATCCGAGTGAGATCAAATGACAATGACTCTCACTTGAGTTATCGAAGAGAAGCATTGAACGGCCTAAGTTATGGGCGGAATGAACCCCTAGACCTTGCCGCTTTTAGTTCCTAGTCAATCTTTATTTTCAATTAAGTTAGGAGGTAAAGAGAAATTCCACCACTCAAAAGTTGGCCGTCTCAAAGCTAAATCTAAAGGTTGGCGGTCCTAACGCTACAACCCTTTGCAAAGCAAACCTTCCGGCCAAGCTCTATTGGCTCCCTGTGGATTCTACCTCGGACTTCCGAGTTTATTATGCTGCACCCGACCTAGCCCTACGCTTGGGGCATTCTTATTGCAACGCACATTAAGGTCGCAAGCATTTAGGCCACCTACCGAGAGAGAAAATTCCACAAGGCCTAGATCTTATAGCTCTGATACCATGTGAAGAAAAGCGAAAGATATATTATTGATTGTATTCAAACCATAACCTAACATGCCTTTATATAGGCTACAAGATGCATAACAAGGAAATACACATAATAAGAAAAGCCAGACTAACTAGGAAACATAAATAATAATCTGCCTAAACTAGAAACAAAATAATAAAGCTTAGAAAATAAGGCAACATAATATTTCCTAATATTATCTTAACAGCCAGATCGGGTCCCAAAGTCAATGTTACTTTATGTTGCACATATATACTAAGTCAAAATAGACAACAGAAAACTAATTAGCTCTCCCAAAAGACCAGGATACCATCTTTTCTGAAAGTTGCATGAGAAAGCAAAAAATAAGATAACTTGAAGGATATGTACAAACTAGTAGAAGAACACAACAAAATCCATTTAAACTGATTTTTTTGTTGAAGGTCTAATGTAATTACATCATCTGAGTACAAGTTATAAAATTTACATGTGAAAAAAAAAAAAAACTAGAGGCCAAACGAAAGCTCCAGTTGATGATCCATCCTTCCCTCCAAATGACGCATCTTTTCCCAAAGGCATGAGAAACTTTTTCCCAACCTACCTTTGCAAAAGTTTAAACTCCTTTCCAAATTGTTCTGATATTCATTATGGGGCCAAAACAAATTTACTTGTTAGTTGTTACGTTTCTCATCATCCAGCTTATTTTCTTGTACAATTGATTTTTAGTCCAACAATAGACAATTATTTCCCTACATTATCATGTAAGTTGTTCAGTCTTTGAAAGCTCAAAAAGTGAGAAGATTGAAATCAATTACCAGGGCCGGCCCCGGGGTAAGCCCCACAAGCCCTCGGGCTTGGGCAACCCCCCACCCTGGGGCAACCCAAAAAAAAAAAAAAAAACCCCACAAGTATGTAATAAATTTTTAATTTGGCGCTATAGTTGGTTGTAGTTCCTTTGTCCCAGTGGAAAGGAAGCATCTTTCCATAGAAAATGTGCAGGTTCGAGTCTCAAGATCGGCTGAGTCTCCGTTTGCCATTTTTATCCTCCCTCCCCCTTCTTTTTTTGGTGAACGAGCTATAGATCATCTTTTCTTTTTTTGCTTACGCCTCATATAGTCCAACTATAGTTACTTCTTTTCCTTTTATTTTTTCATGTAACCTCTACTATTAAAAGTTAAAGGGTTTAATTATTTGGTAAATAAACTTTGTTGTAATATATCTTCTTTTATTCTGATCAAACTATTTTACTTTTATATTTCTTTTGATTACAATAACTGATATAGATGTTAAAATGTCTATATTGGTAAATAGTACTCGCATAATTTTAACCTTATATAGTAGGGTTTTTTTTGCTAAAATTGATTTGTAAATACAGTTGCTTCGGCGAAGAGTAGTTTTCCTTAGCTGAAAACTTGAAATTATATAAAAATTTACCTTCGGACTACTATGTTACACGAGAAATTAAGTGGATTGGCTATGATCTTAATTGAAAATGAGTACATCATTAAGCTAAAGTACAATAACTTAATTGAAGATTTTACTTCAAGAAATACAAGAAGAAGTTGTTTTCTTTAAATTAGATTGTGGTAATCATTAAACAATATAACCAAAGTTACATTTTTTTTTTTTTATGTAATTCAAGCTAAAATTACAATGTAACGTTGATTTTTTTTTTTTTTATACGTTTTTTTTTTTTTGTTTTTTTATGACTTAATAGTATGTGGGCAACCAAACTTGGAGTCGGGCTTGGGCAACCTAAACATTGGGGCCGGCCCTGTCAATTACTAACATGAGTACTATTCCTCCTACTATGATTAATATGTATACATCACTATCTGTTATCTTGCACGTACATGTCAAGGAATGCTTTTATCACCATGAAATAGGGCAAACACACCATGGAGACACAGAGATCGAGTCTTAAAACTCAGGTGATATAATCCCATGGATATCCACCTACTTCGTATCATATAGACTAGAAGAAGTTTCAATCCTTCAAAATCGTGTTCACTTGTGAGCTTCAAAATTGCAGATACAAATAAAGACAAACAAAGGATTCCGTTGAAAAAGGCGATGATCATCGGTTTGAAATACATAAACAGTTTTCGCCACATGCACGCGATCGAATATATTCTCGTGCACGACAATAAAGTATATAAACTAAGAGGGTACTAAAAATTGGTACGGATTGGAGTTATAGCTCATGCTAGTTGATAATTAACCAAGAGGTGCCAGCAAGAGCACAAAACTAAAGTTGGTGCATTTTTGCAAGTCTCCCAAATAAAAAACTAGCAAAAACAAACAGACCACAGGACTACACAATCAACTCGTATAATTTAGCCAATCAAACTAACCGCAAAAAACCTCCAATTTTATAGTGGATGACAAATCCTAATTTTTAGGGGTTCCCAAATTTTGAAACCCTAAGATGAAGAATCTAGGACTAATCGACAAAAAGAGAAAAACCTGGGCGATGGAGCTTCGGTGGTGCATCACGATTCGATTTTTGCGATTTGACCGGATCCAACCTCAGAAGGAAGGAGTTTTAAATTTTGGGATTTCATTCCCTTTTCCTTTGTTTTGCTTTGTTTGTTTTTTTGCCGGGTGAAATTGTGGGCCCATCGATGATGTGTCATATATGTTGTAAAGATGTTTTAGCATGTTGTCATCGTAGCATCTTAAGAGTTTTTGCTTTGGCCCAATAATGAATGAGAACTCTGATAGTTATACATTTATTATAGACGATTTTGATAGTTTGAGGACGAAAAAAAGTGATGATAGTTTGAGGGTTGTTTTCATAAAAAAACCCTTAAAGAGTGGTTAGATAAGCTAAGTTGAACTGGTTGATGACTAGAACATTTAACGAGTTGCAGAAGTGGTCAAGTTTCAGTACTTGTTATTAATTCCGACTAATCTCACAAGAAATTACATCTAAACCGAGTTTAATTTGATGAATATTAAGGTTTTCTTAAACTAAGGGGAGGTGATCGCTCGATCTGGAAATTAACCTAAAACGAATTTTCAGGAAAGGGGTAGATTTCTGCTCCCAAAAATTTAAATAAATAGAACGTAATCCAAAATATATAATTTGCTAAGAAGTTTGTTTAGCATGAAAATAATAAGTATACTCAAGATATACGTACAGTTCAAAGAAAATGTTTTTGTACCGGCCTCTAAACAAACAAAAGTGTTACATACACAACAATACAAATACAACCTTTCACTAACAAAAACCACAAAAAATTTAACGCATTTTACCATCGTGTTTCCACTAACAAAAAAATAATAACTTAACTCATTTTACCAATTGGTTCCACTAACATTTACCAACTAAACAACTTTTTCACTCACACACCTAGCAAAAATTTATCCACAAACCGGAAATAACTTGACATTTTTCAAAAGCTTATTCATAATAACTTTTCAAGCACAAATAAAAATCTATAAATTTTTTATTATAAAAAACACCCCTCATTATGATCGAGTGAGAATGTTCACCAAACTGCAACCTGATTGGGCAAGAATCACTCTCCTCTAATAATTGCACCACTTGAAATCTTCTTTTGAAAATTCAAATGGCTGACATTCCACGCCCTCCTATCCTATTATGACTTTTTTCTCCTCCATTAAACTCATCCCCTTGAAAGCAAACCTCCCACCTCTCCATGCTTTGATGATTCCTAAGGTTTCCAACTCTGTGTCCCTCCTTAAACAGATGTACTATCTCCTATTGTGTTTTTCATGGCTCCTCCAATTATTAGCATAACCCACGCTAGGTAAAAACGTAACCGCCAACATAGCCAACGCAACCTACAACAGCTTCTTCGTCACCAAGCAGCCCAGCTGCCAAGCTAAATGCGGAAACCTAAGCGTCCCTTACCCGTTCGGCATAGGGGCCGCCTGCTCCTTCAATTCGTACTTTGAAATCAACTGCAGCACTTCGAAGCCCTTTTTGGCTGGCCTCGAGGTCCTCTCCATCTCACCAACCCAGGTCCGAATCCGAAACGTTGTCATTTTTAGATGCTACGACCAGGCCGGGGTCACAACCAATCCTAATGCGGCCTCGACCGAGTTGCCGGCAGCCGGGCCGTATACGTTCTCGGACACTGTGAATAAGCTCACGGTCGTCGGCTGTGATGACTCTGCCCAATTTTGGGGGTATGGCCAATTTGGGACCCTCACTACTTCATGTGGGTCCATGTGCTATAATGATACTGCGAAAATGATTGATAAATTTGATGGAAATTGTATCGGCATTGGTTGCTGCCAAACAGATGTTCCAAAGGGGCTGAAGGCGTACGAGGTTTTGCTTTCTAGCTTTCTAAATCATACCGAGGTTTGGACCTGTGTATTCTTTTTTTTGTTTTTGTTTTTTTTTTAACCAACACATGAAAAATAATTAAGGAAATCATTAATTAAAAAAATTCACTTAATTATCACAAACTTGTGTATGAATGCAGACAGTATCATGGTAGTGCCCCATACCATAGGAGCACTGCATAATTACTGACCAAAATGTAACAGTTATGTTAGATTATCAAATAAGTTTTGGATGGGATTTAAAACAATGAGATTGATTATGAATGAAACTAGAGAGAACATGTAAGATTCACGAGATGATAAATGGGAGCTAGCTAGCTAGTATAAGTATTGTTGGATTAGACAGTTAGGGCATCCACATCTCTCTCTCTACTCTCTCTTCTAAACTAAAGTAACGAGCCATCTCCAGCAAAATCCCCCAAAACCTTGCGTTATCAGGCTCGTGGAAGTAGCCTAAGAAGTAGAAGAGCTACAGTTCCTCGTTGAAATACACGAGGAACTGTTCACCCGTTTGCCAATAAAATACTGTAAAATATATGCAAACTCTCACCGGATCGACTTTGACAGAGACAGAGACAGAGAGAGGGGTTCGAAGTGATCGACGGCGATTCAGTTTGACCTTCATCTCAGATCTGGTACTGGGGGAGTTGGAGCCCAACGATCGAGCGGTACTTGATCCTTCTGGGCTCGATGGGTCTGGTTACTTCGATGAGAAGAACGCCTTTGAACACCGGCCTTCGATGAGAAGAACCAGGGCTGGGTTTTGTTTGTTTTCTGAATTTTTTGGATTATGGGTTGAGAAGAGAGAGTAAAGTTAGAGAGAGAGAGAGAGAGAATTGTTTGCGGGCTGGGTTTTGTTTGTTTTCACCGAAAATGCTTTTGCCCATTTTAATTTCCTTCCCGTTTGATCAGGAAAAAAAAATGGTTTTCACTTCTTTTTTATTGTCTTTTCTTTTTAGAATAAAAAAATAATATTTTAATGGAATAGTTTTTATATGGAGAGTCTGATGCAGTAGACATTTTAAAATTGTATAGCTAAAGTAATAAAGTGACTTTTTAAGAGGTAAATTGGTCCAAAATATAAAGAGCCTGGTGCGAATGCTCTTAGCGTGCTAATTTTACCGAAAGAAAGGTAGAAGGACTTTCATGTGTATTTTTTGAGTGAAAATTCTTATACAAACATATAATTTACGGTCGTCTTCCTCTTGGTCGTTTATGAGGTCGGATCGATGGTTTCTCGGCGTTCGTTTTGGGGGGTTTTAAGGATCGGCGGATGAGGTTCTCTGATCCTTTGTTTCTATCTCCCCTTTCCTCTTTTTTTGGATCCCCTCCCTCTCTGTGGTTGTTCTTACTTTGTTGTTGTATCTCTAGTGTTCCCCTTCTTGGTCATGATTCATCCACTTCTCTGATCCATCACCGTCCTTTCTCTTGGGTTTTTCCAGTCTTGGCCTAACGGCTAGGTGGATCTGGTGGTCCTGGGCATGGCCCGCCAGTTGCATTGTTAAAAGCATCGTTCTTCGCCTAACAGTTTGGCGAGCTTCCGCGGCATACTGGTGGTTTGTGTTTGGTGTCTTCTCCGGTTGTGGCCAATGGTGGAGTGGTGGTTTTTTTTTAGCAGAACTATTTCGGTCGTTTGGTGGTTTGGCCGCCGGTGGTGGGGCTGCGCTGCTTTGAAGAATCACAGAAGTTTAAGGTACGTTTTGGGTAAGGGTCATCATCGGGCCGAGCCGGGCCGGCCCAGCCCGCCTAGTCACTACCCAAGCCCGCTCACGGATCGGGCCGACCGGGCTTTTACTTTTTTTGCGGGCCGGGCTACCTACCATAAATTGAAGTCCAAGCTTGGCCCATGGGCTAGCCCAATTGACAGGCTTGCAGGCCAAAAACCTGGCGGGCCACTGGGAGAGCCAACGACGTGGCCAAAAGCTGGGCGGGCGAGCTAACGGGCAGGCTTAAATTTCCTTGGGCAAGGGAAAAAGGAAAGAATTTTGTGGGATTTTCAGCTAATGGGTGGGCCTGTGAGCGGGCTATTGGGTTGGTACCACGGGCGGGCTCACGGGCCGGGCCTACGGGCGGGTCAAGTAAAAATTCACAGGCCCAAGTCCGCCCATTATAAACTACGGGCCGGGTTGGGCCACCCGTTTCGCAGGCTCGGGCCGGGTAAAAGCCCGATGGGCTGGGCGGGCCACGGGCCTTCAGGCTAAATGATGACTCTTAGTTTTGGGTATTCTTGGGCTTGATTTGCCCCATTCTAGAACATTTTCTTAAAAAATAAGTACTTATTTCATATTTTCAAACTAAAAAATAATGTAATGAAAAATAATTTTTAAAATTTTTTTTGCACCATATAAAAGACCTCAATGAGATCTATCAAATAAGATCCATATTGATAAAAAAATTATTTGCATAATCATATAATTTTGGAGTTTGAAATTACTTTCTTAAAAAATAAGTATTTATTTCCCATTCGGGAACATGGCCTTTTAGTGGGTTAGGTTTTTAAGAGGTTCTGGGCTTTTATTTTTTAATCTGGGCATTGGTAGGCCTTTGCTGGTGTTTGATTTGTATTGTTGTATTTGGGATTTGAGGCGGTTTTGGGCTTTTATTTTTTAATCTGGGCATTGGTAGGCCTTTGCTTGTGTTTGATTTGTATTGTTATATTTGGGATTTGAGGCCTTTAGGTGTTTGCGAGTCATGCCTTTTGGCTGTAGGGCTTTGCCCTTTAATCCAACTGTGGTTGGATTCTCCATCCCTTTTCTCCGATCTTGATGTACCATTTATCAAATTCTCTAATAAATTGTTATTTTGCCGATAAAAAGACATATAATTTACGGATTACTATTAATTGAATATATTAAGCAAGACTAACAAACCGATTGTTGCCGGCCCAAAATTGGGTAAAATTGGACGTTCCATCCCTTCGAAGAGAAGTTGTGCCATTTTCTTCTTTTTCTAGACTTGTTCTTAAGATCATAACCACTTGAAAAGTCATTCTCTTCTATCTTGTTCTTATGGTTGTTACAGGTTTGGTTATACAACAAATGTGGTTATGCGTTTATGGGAGAGAAGGATAGCTTTCATTTCCGCAGTGATCTATCAAATATTTCGGACCCCAATTTTGTGAACCAAGTACCCATAGTACTTGATTTTGGGATAGGAAACCAGAGTTGTGTTGAAGCCCAAAACTCAAGTGCATATTTGTGCCTGCCGAATAATAGTTTGTGTACTGATAATGCGGATAGTCGCTTTGGAGGATATCTTTGCAGTTGCGAAAATGGTTACGAGGGCAATCCTTATCTCAGTCCTGGATGTACAGGTCTGACTATGCTGTTTTTTTTTTTTCTAATGCTATGTGGTAAACTCATACGTTAAAAAAAAAAAAAAAAAAAAAAAACCCTCATACTTAAAAAACACAAGATCTGGAGATTTTTTCAACAAACCAAGCATGCATCTCTGATCTCAAATGTCGTGCTACTAGGCTACTAGCTAGTAGTGCCGTATCCATATTACGTTTGAGATTGGGTGACATTTTTGTCAATATCTTAGAGCAACTACATCACTTATTAGCAAAAATGGCTATCAACAATACTTATCTTTTACTTGTCCATATCTCCTTCACGGGAATGACTTCGGTATTCCCGGTCATTTTGGGGACACCGTAACTTTTGGCATAATAAAACCATTATGAGTATAACCAAAAGGTCCAAAATCCATTACAAGTATAACAAAACATAACTTGTTTGTTATGCTTTGGTTGATTTTTTGGATATTCATTGGTTATGCGTTGTTTGGGTTTTGTTATGTTTGTAATGAGTTTTAGTTATTCTCATAATGATAAAGTTATGCCAAAAATTACGGTGTCTCCAAAATGACTAGGAACACCATAGCATCATCCTTCTCTTTCAATACTATATCAGTACTTTCTATTTTACATATCCTCTATTATTAGTATTAGTTTCATACCTACCCTCTATTACTTTACCTTTGTTCCTAATTTAAAATAAAGTAATGTCAGAGAGTGAAGGCTGAAGAGAGAGGAGAGAGTGAATAAGGTGGGAAAATAATAATAAAGTATTGGATACTTGATGAATAGTGCATCGGGGTATATACTGATGTTGATTGGTTGAATGTAAAATAGAAAGGGTTTACCGAAACTACTGCGAGTAGGTTTTCTTAGTTTTCACCAGGTAGAATACCTTAATATTCACTTTTAGCTATTCTTGTATACATGATCTTAATAGTTTTGTTTGACGAGAAGTGAAACTAGATAGCACCAACCATCTAGGAGTGAACTAACAACATATCCTTTTTTTTTTTTTGAAATTTTTTTATTATATGCCTTCGACCTTACATGCAAGGAAAGTTCGCTTTGGTCCTTTTAATTTTAATTTGAATAATTCTAACCTTTGATTTAGAATTACGTTGCAATGAAAGTTCGTTGATGTCCTCGTCGTTGTCTTCTGGTTCATGATTGGCAGATACAAGTACGGCGGCAGGTGTGTCGGAATCGGAAAAAGGTAGGGGTTCTAAGGGGGGTGGCTGAGGCAGAAAGCTTCCCAAGGGGAGAAGTATGAAGAGGTGAAGGAGTCTTTGTCTCGATTGAAACTCAACACTGTTCGTGAGGAAGCTCAATGTCCCAACATTGGAGAGGTATTCATTACTTTCATTTTCATTCATTCAGTCAATTTTGAGAAGAAGTTAGGAAATAAACCCTCTCCCAAATTGGTTCTATGGTGGTGGCGGTAGAAAAATAGTAGGGAGAGAGTGTTTAATTTGGTGTGGAGGTGGGTACGTGGTGGGGGCTTTGGTGATGAGAGATTGTGGTGGTGGTGGTTGGAGATGAGTTTGGGCGGATAATTTGGCAGGAATTTTTCTCTCCAAGGCAGAGGGAGGGAGGGAATTGGCCATTGTACCCCTCCCATTTGGTCATGTGACTCTCACATGCATGTTTTCCATTCAAAAAATAAACGGAAGGCAACGGAAGGTTCACATTGAAACTTGATCCTAAATCGCGGGTTAGAATTGTCTAAATTGGAACTAGAAGGACTCAAATGCAGTTTCATGTAAAGTAGAAAGGATATAACAGAATTTTTTTTTGTTTTTTTGGACTTCTTCCCGGCCGGTTCTATGCGAGTGAACTATGTCTCATTAAGTACTTGCACATAAACGTACATAAATTTTTCGCTCACCAAAAGTCCTATTTCACGCGCAAGCACCAATCCCCTCTCTCCCTCTCCTCTCTCTTTCTCCTTCCGCGTGACTTTCACTCTCCCTCTGCCATTTCTCTCTCTACACACTGACACAAGCACATGGCTAGCCCACACTCTGAGCACCAACAGAAATGTTTTTCTCTCATCCCTCTCTCTTTATTTGTTCGGTACACACTCTCTCTCCTCTCTCTTTTGTACTTTTGTTCTTTTTCCTCTATCCCTCTTAGAATACTCCTATATTTTACTAATACTCCGTATATTTTACAACGTTTGTAAGTTTTATTCTATATATTCACTTTTTATAAATTAATATATTTAACAATTAATAGTGTTAATTAACTGTGTAAATGCGTAATTATTATTCCTCCGTCCCAAAATGCTTGTCTGGTCCGCAAAACGGGGCGTTAAAAATAATGCAAATTTTTCAAGAAAAAATTCAAACTTTTTTCACAAATTAAAAATACTCATTGATATCTACTAAGTTGTTAAAAAACTTTTGATTTTTTCTCTCGAAAATTGTATTATTTTTAACACTCCGTTTTGCGGACCGGACAAACATTTTGGGACGGAGGGAGTAATTAATAATGTTAATTAACAATTTTTTTATCTACGCATAATTTCAAAATAAAAAAGAAGAGCCTACTGTTAAATTTGTCCCACACCATTCATCTAATTCACCAAAGCTTGGTTAATAAATTCTAGAGGCTACCCTACCTACTACCAATTGGTTTTAGATTGGAACCCTCAAAGAAAAATAACACCTACACCAAAAAAAAATTATGTACATAATTTCACATTCAATATGATACTTGTTTGATAGATTTTGTCGAGTAGATTTCGAAAATATTTTTTTCATAAAAATGAGTTTTATATAAATTAAAAGATAAAGAAAGTGAAGCAGGAGAGAGAGAATATGCTTTTTTTAAAAACTTGAAAAGAGTACACTTGTCTTTTTCTTGCTAACTTTTTAAGTCATGGCAGTAGCATAGCAGAAGAGAGGGGGGAGAGATAGAGTGGTGCTCATCATTTTCTTTTTTTTTTTTTTGGTTCCTTCTACATTGAACTAACAACGATCGGCCCTATATTCAAAATCGAGATCTATGGACCATATGTTGGAATTCACCCATGTGGGTGATGATGATGGCTGGCCAAAGTCAAGAACTAGATAGGCTTGGCAGCCATTGTGGACTTTGTTGTAACCTCATGCGTGAAGAGCATTGGTTGCTCAGTCAGAGGGCGAGTCTTGAGAGTGGGAGCCAGTTGTGGTTCTCTCCGGAGAGTTTTTCAACTTGTATATGTTGTGTACACATATACGAGGGAGTTTTGTCTGAAATTTGTGCCTGAGCTGTGAGTGTGTGATCCCTGGATCCTAACACCATAATGATCCCTGACCAAAAATCACACCGGTTTTAAAATCATATATCATGGATATCAGTTATTATTTCATTGTGTAAAATTATATAGGGGCTGGTTCCGTTCACACTTATTTTGACACCCATTTCGAAAAGATAATGATTGGAACATCACAATTGGAGCCGAAACAAAATCGGGTGCCTAAATGGGCGTGAGCAAAACCGGCCCCAACTATATATGATCGTGTAGTGCTTTTATTTCTGGAACATATAATATGTTTTTTTGGGTAAGTCAAAATTTTTTAACACCAAAGGAGCAAAAGCTACACAGGGGCATCCCTTGGAAACCTGTGCATCAAAAGGCCTAACAGTGTTACAGTAGGCAAATTAATATCCTATCAGCATTAACAAGGAGTGGTGAGACTGAGAGGGGTTGGGTTCTCTTGTGCGGGGCTGGGTGAGCGAACAGTGAAATTCAATCTTGTACTAATATTCTCTCCATAATAGTGAAATTTCCGCCATCTTCCGTGGATGTACCCAAGTTTGGGGATCCACGTAAACCTCGCGTGTGCTTTCTTTTTTCTATGATCGTGTGTGTGTGTTTGTTTCAATTGATCCGTGCATAACAGTTAACAGTAAAAATTCTAGAGTACAGGAGCCAAGCATCACAAAGACCTCGATTCTGGGCCAAGAACTTCACCGTTGCCCAGGAGCAGCCACATCTCTAGACCTGAAAAATTAGTGCACTGTTGGCTTGTATTATATTTGCCACCTTAGACACTTGTGAGATCGATGGATGTTTTAAAATCTATTAATTGATTGGCAGATATTGACGAATGCAAAGATCCCAACCTTAATGACTGTGATGGAAATGCAACTTGCACAAATACTCCAGGAAGTTTTAATTGTTCTTGTAATCATCATTTCTCTGGCGATGGAAGAAGCGATGGACGTGGGTGCACTCCTGATCCGGCCTCACAAATCTCAGTGATCAAATTATCTCTAGGTACGTACGTACGTAATTGCCTAGTACATAAAATGTGCTTCAGATTCAATTGTCACCTGTGGGTAAAGTCATGCACTCTATGGTTTGTTAGTATAATATATAGTAGTTATCATAAGTATTTTGGATAGAGCTATCACGCAATCTTGATCATTACATAAATATAGGTATTGAAATTCCAACATCTTCCTCTATCGCCCCATAGTTAAGATATTACTTGACTTACTGGTTTATTGGTCACTATTGGGATTTTAAGGCTCAATTTGGTTAGGTTTGGTTTGACTATGATTGCTATTTCTAACAGGCAGTGGGAATGGTGTTGTTTTTCTTTGATGAACTGGGTTTTGCAATTAATTGGGAGAAAATACTAATTATTCTTATAAAAAAAAATTTGGGTAAATTTCATTAACCTCCCTTGAGGTTTTTAACAAATGCAACGGCCGAGGTTTCTAAATGAGACTAATATTGTCCAATATAGTTAACAAATTTAGAAAGTTATTATAATTAAGATTTCGGTGGGAAAGTTGTATTTCGAAAAGGAATGAAGGTGTATTTGAAAAATAGAGATAGAGAAATAGAGAATTGTAGTTGGAGTATGAATGAATAGTGGCATTCAATCTCTATATATACTTTTTCAGTAAAATATAATGTTTTGATCGAGTCTCCAAAATAGAGGAATTGAGAAAACTGTATAGTGATGAAGAAGGGGTGTGAGGGAGTATGGGAGGAAGCCATTTGGTTCATGATCAACTATTTGGGTTACGTCATAGTAAATGTTGTCGATCTAGGACAATTCTAGTCTCATGGTTTGGTCTTGGTTTGATTTGGCTCGCTACTAACTTAGCCATGTTGGTTAGTTAGGTCGTAGGTTTACATGTGACTAGATTTTCTAGCTAGCCACCAAGTCTAGCAATGCTATTCTAGTCAATTATGCTAGATTCCAATATAAATCAAACAATAATTCATACAATTTAGGCAATTAAAGAATACTTTAGTCAAAGGAGTAAATATGTTTTCAATTAAACTTAAACCTTCAGAATGTTACACATTTTTTCAAATCTGGCTCCGTTCACTTGTCAAGAAATAGATGCGGAAAAATTGCTCTCGAGAAACTTTTAGTGAGGCGAAAGTAAAGGAAAATACAACTTTTCTTTCTACATGTGTTGGAAATTATTAAAGTCTAAATTTGCGGAAAAGTTAAAAAGTAATACTAGTTTAATTGTATTGGAAACTACTAAAAAAAGATTGTTGCAAAATCTTGTGTTTTTTCCAAGATGGATTTTGAGGAAAATCTAATCGTAGTGTGAAAGTTAGAGATACAGATCTCACGACTTTCTTCCTAATTGAACACCCAAAAAATGCAAAAAACTCAAACAATCTCGTACCTTCTTTTTCTTGCAATTTTAAAAGGCCTTCGTGCAGGCCTTTTGACAATTACTTCTAATTTTTGCCTAGTTGAAATTCAGTGTTTGGGTTGAATATTATGACACATGATGTATTGAATGAACTACCATATATATGGTACCAATATTCAAGAACGATTTGTTATGTGAACTCGCGCGGTAAATTCAGGTTTCAAAATGTAAGAAGAAATTAACTTACCTGAAAATTTATAGTGTAAAAATATAGTGAAGAGCCTCATATAAATATTTGACATTGCATGTAATATTTACGTGACCATAGCACTAAGGCCCCGTTCGGCCGTTCCAACTTCTTTTAAAAAATATTTTTTTGAAAAGGAAGGTAATTTCAAGTTCAAAAATTATGTGTTTACGCAAATAATTTTTCTACCAATATAGATCTTATTTGATAGATTTCATTGAGATCTTTAAAGGGTGCAAAAAAAAAATCAAAAAATTATTTTTCATTTTCATTATATTTAAGTTTGAAATTACCTTCATTTTAAAAAAAAAGCTTTAAAAAAAAGCGGAACGACACCTAAATGGTTGTTGACCGAAGGGATCAAGCCAGAGT
>BPLS01026620.1:0-16135 GCA_019656275.1 Rhododendron kiyosumense
GAAACTCAATTTTGAGAAAAAGACGACTGAGGAAGTGAAGGTATGGACTGCAGCGCTTAAGGAGCTTGCGAGAATGAAAGGGAAGGTTTCCCTAAACGAATTTAACGGGTAATTATTTTATCCTTTTGTTCTCTTCGAGATTTCATTTTGCTGATCGGAACAATTATTTTCTACAACTTTTCGTGAGCATCGTGTCAAAATTCATCTCGTATTCGTGTCAAAATTCTCTCAAATCCTAACTCGACCTGTTTAGCTTTTCGTGTTATCGTGTGTCATGTGTGTTCTGTATCAGAATAGTTGACCCTAACCTGTTAACTTTGTGTTATGTTCGTGTCGTGGCAGAAATTCCCACCCGTTGTGTGTGTTTTTTTGTTTTTGTTTTTAATATTTGGGTGTCGTGTCGCATTTTTCATCTTTAGAGACTTGTTTTATTTAGATTTTTGATTTCTCTTAGATGAGAGGGTAAAAAAAAAAAAGACCAAATTTAAAGGAAAGCACTAAAGATTAAAATAAACAAGCCGAATAAGGAAACGAAAAGAAGAATTAGCGTAAAATGTGGTAAGTAGTCACATACTCACATGTTAGGATATTTGGATGGAAATTTGATTTCGCCTTTCTAATCTTGTTCCACTCTTTGTTTTCCATTTTGAATTGTACTTAATTTCAGGTATGAAACCAAGTTGATTGAGGACATTGTTGAAGACATTCACAAGAAGTTCCGCATGTTTCCTTTGGACGTTTGTGTAAGTACATGATTCCTAAAACTAAGTGTGTTTATTCATGGCTAAAAGATAGGTCAATGTCAATCAAAGTTTGCATTTTGTGGTATGTGGAATGGGTTGAAGAGGGAAGATGATGCTTGCGAATGTTGTGTACCACTCAAATATGATGCCTACCTATTTTCACCCAAATATGAAGACAAGTCGCCAAAGGACCCAATCGATTAGTTTTGTTTGCGAAGAAGACTTCTTTAAGACCATTTTAAGAAAAGAGGAGCACAAAGTAAACTATTTTGATGATGCATGCAATTAGTAGGAGGATGTAATTTGTCTTGACCAACAAAACTTCCTCTCTTGTACGTCCTCGGTGATGTGAATCAATCGTACCAACTATTTGCATTATAGCTAGCCAACAAGATTGGTTTTTTGTAGGAATTATAATTATCATAACTGCTAGTTCTTTGTTTGCAGAGTTTAAGGTATTTTTATCGTCTCTCTCAAAGGACTATGCATTTATCGGCTCAAGCAGAGGACGTTCGAGCAAAAGTTCGCAGTGAAATGCTCCAGATATGGAAAAAACCAAAGAAAGAAGTTGAAGTTTGGCTCGGGGATGTGGAATTGTTTAAGGTTGATGTGCAAGGACTTAAGCAACAAGTATTTGGAGAAAGCAAAGTCCACTCGCGTGTGCAGCTAAGAAAGATTATTGAGGAGAAGATTCAAGAGGCGGCAGAACTCGAAGAAAGGGGCAGAGCTTTAAATGATAATTTGCTGGTTGCTTTTCCAATTGATAGAGTACTGTGGATGCCACCAACGAATCCTGAATCCGTAGAGGCAAGGAACGCGGAAAGAATTCGGGGATACTTGAGGGAGACATTGTCTGTTATCAGTGCTATGTAATATGAGATTAAATTCTTTTCTGCCATACCCCAAGTTTCCACTACCTCCGTTTGTGGATCCCACCGTGCATTTAATGTAGTAATCTGGACTGTTCATTTTATAAAACCCGAAGAGTTTGTTCTTGTTCTTTCGTAAATCGCGTCTTTTTTCTTAATTGAATTGCAATTAACCTCGGCCCAATCTTATAGTAAAAGAATTGAGCCGAATAAAAGAAAAATATATTCACGTAAAAAATCAACTTGATCGGACATCGATAGTTATATTAAAAACTGTATTTTAGTTTGTAAAATGGACAGTCTGATTTTTTAAAGTTAGACTGTTCATGACCGTCTATTTTTAAAATCAAAATTCAATTTTTGATATATCTATCGATGTTCAATCAATTTGATTTTTTGCGTGAATATACTCATCTACGGCTCTTACAAGATGAACGGTCCATATTATTACATGTAATGCACGACAGAATCCACGAACGGAGGTGGTGGAAACTTGGGGTTTTCCACCGTAAAGATTTTAATCTCATATTACATAGGAAAATGATTATGTCAAAACTGTTTTTATTGGTGCCAAAATTTTAGTGCACCAAAGACTTATACAAGACTTTTATACGCTGCAGTTTTGGTACCAACAAAAATAATTTTGACATTATCACTACCCACGTAGGAAAATAATAAGGTGACAATGTATCCCTCTAAGTATTCCCGAATTATTTCTGTGTTACTTGCCTCTCTGGGTTCAACAAACTTGGGGTTTTCCATCTATGAGGCCCACAATGTAATATAAACCATGTTTTCTTGGGTAAAAGTAATAGTAATTGTCTAAAGAAAATAAAGAAAAGCGAGAGGAGGAGGAAAAAAGGAGGAGAGAAGACGAGGAAGAATCACCACCACTGTTCCATTTTCGTCCATATCACGAAGCTCTGTCCATGGCCGCTTTCCTCTTAGATAAAGTTGTTTTTAGGATTCCATTCCTTCATGAAAGTTGTAAAGGGTGTCAAGATCTTCTATTTAGACACAAGAATCACCCAAAACGGTCGAGGATTGAATGATTTATTGCCGTCCAATGTTCAGTGAAATTCTCGGATTCTAATTTTCAGGCAGATTTAGCGTCCCATTTTTCTCCTACTTAGAATAGGTTTCGGGCTTGGACTTCTTCACAAAAATTGTAGTGAGTTTCAAGAACTTCACGTTAGACTCAAGAATCGCCCAAAATGGACAAGGTTTGATTGGGATATTTCAGTTCAAAGTTGCTGCTGGAAAATGGGGTTTTTTTGCCCGCCAATCAAAACCCTCGGGACTCCACCGCGGTGCTTTTCTTCCAGATAAAAGGTAGATAAACCTAGACCCTAAAATCCTAAGTATATTGTGAAGATTAGCGAAAGAATGTATTATTGATTGTGTATAAATCATAACTCTAACATGCCTTTATATCAGGGGCAAAGGCACATGGGGGACAAGGGAAGGCGGCCGATTCCACAGCCTACCAAATTTTTGTAGGGATAGGTATAATTTTTACTAATTTGACCCCACTTTAAAATTTATTTTTGCCCCTATCCATATAAGGATTTTGTATTTAGAAAAAAAAGAGTCAAAATAAAATCTCCACCAATAAAATTCCCAAACATAGCGCTAACAAAAGGTTTCGTTCGATGATCACTCTTCAGAGTCTTCTCCAGTTCTCCTAATCTCTACTCTCTGCTCAACTACTCTGCACCAAAATCTCTATGGAAGGTAAGAACCTCCTTCTCTTCTCAATCGTCTCTTTTTCTCTCTCTCTCTGTCTCTCGATTTTTCTCTCACAGCACAAACCAAAGCCAAATCTTATTGTTTTTCTCTTTATTCTGGATTCACAAAATCAAATTATGAGAATGATAAAAATTGGTAGACTTGGAATATCCAGATAACTAAGGAGAATGAGATTGTGGAAACCCTAGTCACTCGTCTTGGTGAAATCGAAGGCGTAACCGCGTAGTTAAAATTTTCCCCAATTGCAGTTCTAGTTGCTGATCGATGTTTTTCCAGTCATGTGAAAATAATGTGACAAATGTCACTGGATTAGTGCTTTTGTTGTTTTAAAAGTATATGTGATTAAAATAGTGCTTTTATAAAGTGATTAAGTTTTGTGGGTTTGTTAGTGTGCTAATTAAGCGAGTAATTTAGTGGTTCTAGAAAGTATGTCATATAGTATATTAGTATTAGCATACTCTGTTTTTTTACTTGGAAACAACCGAATGACTAAAAGTCACAGTAGGCTGTAGTTTTAAAGTTGTTTGTGGAAGGGGGACCAAATCCTACATATATTGATTATTATATGTTGATATGTTCTTTCAATTAGCCATTATAAAAGTGAATTATCCATAGTTCAAATTTTCGACCCCATTTATCAAAAACCTTGGCTCCGCCACTGCTTTATATAAGCTACAGAACTTGGTGACTAAGAAATTAACCAACAAGAAAATATAAATATTAACTTAGCCTGAACAAAAAATATATAATATTTTTGTCAACATGAAATATATAATATTAAAATCTAGAAAATATGGTAACATAATATTTTCTAATATTATGTGAAATATATATTATGTGATTGCTATGTATTAGAGCGGCTTGACATGAGCGCAATTGACATATCGTAGATTTTAGATAAATTGTCGAAAACCGTAATCGACAAGGAGGCCACAAGGTTTAACCTCGCAGTCATAAACTCTAACCTCATGGCCGAAATGTTCTTTTCAGAGACCTAGATTAGTTCCGTATTATGCTGTGATCTGTTTCGTTTCAGTTACTGTTATTGTTCACCATTGTTACACCTCGTGATGTTCTAAATATCAAAAAAATCATATTCATATATTATCTTTGTTTTTTTATGTGATAGAATGGACTTAAGATCATGGGACGGTCTCGAGTTGTGATCACATAGTCGTTGATAGGTAAAGGATAAATGGAAAAGTGTTTGAGGTGTTGAGTGCCGGTATAGGATCTAGAGTACAGTAAAGTAGTCAGAGTGTGGAAGATGGTAAATGACTTCGAGTACAGGATAAGGGATACGGTAAAGGATCCCGAATGCAATATAGTATCTAGTGTGTGTTTGGAAGATGGTAAATGACTCCGGGTATAAGATTTGGGAAACGGCAAGGAATCCTGAATGCGGTACAGTACTTAGTGTGTTTGAAGGAGGGAAACGATAAAGGATCTCTAAATATAGTACAGTATCTAGTGTGTAAGTTAGGAGTATGGTTAAATACCCAATGTGCAAAGTTGAAAGACGGTAAAGGACCCCAATGTTAAGATGGTGCGATTCCTAATACTTGAGATGTCATGGTAAGCTGTTCTTTTATTATGGCTGAAGACGAATCCGTACTGAGTACATCATTTAGGTGTATTTACTTAGGACCCTAGTGTTAGACAAATAAAGGAAGAGTTATTTTATGGGATTATCAAAGTTAATGGATGTGGGAGAAAAAGAGTCTTGTGGAGAAAACCCTTAGAATTCACTTAAGTTAACGGATGGTTAAAAAAAAAATGACGTGTTATATTTCAGAATCTATTCTTGACATCAACTATTATATTAGGGATTTATTTACTGAGTATCATTCTCTCGCGGTATTGATTTCCCTGACATTTTACGCCAGGCGCAGAAGACGGAGGAGAGTAGTGATACTAGCCCGAAGACGACGTGAATTCCGCCGAAGAATTTGTCGAACATTGGGTCCCCAGCTGTCAGTAGATGCTCTGTTTCAATATTTTGAAGTCCAAATTGTAATTCTATGGAAATTAAAATTGTTTATTTAGAGTTGATGCAATCAAACTAGACTTCCGCTGTTATTTAAAAAATTTGTCCATCACGATTGGAAAACATTTTGAAAAAGTTTTAAATAACGTGTCCGAAAATCGGGACAATCGCACATTTGTCAATTCCCATCCTAGGAACAATTGTCAATTCCAAGTTTGTCTTAGTTCATATCTGGGTTCCCTCTTCATTTAGGCAATAAAAGAACCAATTTAATTAGTAGCTTCCTTCCTCAAGCTACAAACGAGCTTCCAGAAGTCAAATATCAGCCACCATCAACATTGGACTAGAACTCAAGTACTCAACCTTTGGCACGCCTGCAACATTACAACCAACAAATAGAGATGGCAATCCACCCCGTTCTGTCCCGCCCTGAACTCGAACCCGTCCCAAACAGGGCAGATTTTCCACCACCTTTTCGGGCATTAGATCAGGGTTGGGGTAATAATACTAAAATCTGGCCGGATTTGGGGTAGGGTTCGGGGTGATAGTACCTCGGCCCGATATACCCGCCCCAAAATGTATTTATTTATAAAATTATACTTTTATCATAATCTAATTATCATTAATACAACAAATTTTATATTTTTACCTTTATATTTTCACCATTATACTAAACTAACACTTTATTTATACTTATTTTCTTTTATTTTGCTTTTAGATTAGCAATTTTTTACAGAGCGGGACGGGTAAACCTATTCTCTGATCGGGGCGGAAACGGGGTACCCAAAAAATACTCGGTTAGGGTCGGGTCTGTAATAGTTTCGGGTCGGGGTACGCCCGCCCATTGCCATTCCTCCCAACAAAACATCACCATACTTGTTTTTCACCTCTGACCAGCCATATAACTGATAATGGTAAATGTTGGAGGAGCTTCTCTCTTCTCTTTAACAAAAGTAAGAGATTCATAAAACAAGATGAAAATTTACGGGAGAACCATATTTCCAAAAGGATCCGGAGCTCCAAAAACAAGAGGGAAGCAAACATCAAGTCAAATACAAACCAACCGGAAAAAGGAAAAATATTTCACTTGTATGGTTCATGTGAATTATGTGCATGATCAATGCAAGCGAATTATATATGTGAATAATTTCACCATTTTGCGTCCTTGGAAGGCAGGTTGAATTATTATCGATTTATTTAAAAAACTAACAAAACGTATGCTTTTTCAATTTGTAAATAAAAATTATTGGAGACAAGAGGAATTAATACATCGTTCAAGATTTTAAGAGATGGTGATTCAGGTGTTTTTTGGTTCCTATTGGAAATTGGAATTCTTAGGTTGGGGTTTTTCGCAGGCTTGCCTTGGCGACCAGATGGCGATTTTAGAAATAAGTATTCTAGCATATTTAGGTTCATAATCTAGTTTATTTAGTTTCCTTTAGTAATAGGCAAATGCTATAACCAATGCTCCAGGGCACAAGTTAAGATGCGATATATATAGAATATTCAAAAGTTAAGGTATAAAAAATATATATATAAATGGAAGGTGAAATAAATATGGAATATGCAAAAATATCACAAGGAAACATTTATTTCATGTAATTGATTTGTATTTTTTATTCTCACATGTCCATAAAATATATTTCGTATATTTGTATGAATGTTATTAATATAAGAAATCATTATGAGTTGAATGGTTAGATCCCTCCTCTCTTTTCTTTTTCTTTTTTTGAAATTTTTCTCTCATGCTTAATAGAAAGAAGATTTAGAAAGTCCCGTCAATGAAGTAATGGTTTACAAAAAAAAAAAAAAAAAACAGATTTCCATCATTTTAGATAATGTATAAATCAAATTCCATTAAACAAGCCCTTTGTCTACGTAAATGGCCCATTGCATAATGACAAAAGCCAAACTTTTGGCTTCAATGGAGGGTTTGGTTTTGGGATTTTCCTAGTTAATTCCTAAACAAAGTATTTAGATCGGACTAATATGGACATTTGAGAATAAAGTATACAAATCAATTCCATGAAATACTCATTCATCAATGTTTCCTTATGATATTTGTGCATATTTCATACTTATTCCACTTTCCATATTTATTATACCTTAATTTGTGAATATTTTACATATATCGCATCTTAACTTGTGTCCTAGGGGCACTTGTTAGCAAAACCGTTAGTAATATTTACTTGGTGAGGAGAATAGACAGTTTCTAATTGTATAGTTTCCTTTTTATTTATTTCCTTGTAGGATGTCTTCTGTTATAAATTGGATCGTAAGCAATCGAGCAATTTAGTTGAGTTTGAATAAGAAGGTGAATAAGAAGAAAATAGAGAGCTTTCTGTATATGGGTAACTATCAGGGACAGATGCAGAAATTCTTTCTTGTGGGGGCACGAATATCTATTGACCATAACCAAAAAATGATAATCAAGCACAATAATACAAAACTAGACTTCATCATACGCAATAAGTTTTATAATATGTATGCTCAGGCCGGATCCTAAGATTTTCAAGGCCATAGGTGAAATTGGAAAACGGGCCACTCAATATTTGTATACAAATTTGTTGTTCGATTTAAAAAAGAGTAAATTTTAGTGTTTTCGTGGCTCACTGATTCCTCCTAAGTGCATGAGGTTCCGTGTTCAATACCCGGCATCCTTTTTGTATATATGTTTAACAAAGTCGCGTTAAAAAAGAAAGATACAAGTCTCAAACACGAGACCTCTTGCATGAAAGACAAGGTAAGAGCATCCACAGTGGAATAACCAAAAGTATAAGATTGTTAAAATTAGCAATGTTATCTCAAAAAAGTGCTCACATTGGCATAATCAAACTTAACAATCTCTTATCAACTCATCAAATTTTAGGCATTGCATAATCAAAATTAGCAACTTTTTGCCAATAACCAAAACTTTTTCTCTCTCTCTCTCTTTCTCCCTCTCTCTCAACAATGTTTTTAGGAAAAATATTTTTGAAAGTTCTTTTTTTTTAAAAAAATAGTTAGACCGTTTTTCAAAAACTATTTTTTTATTATTAAAAACTGTTTTTTAAAACTGTTTTTTTTTCTTTCAAAAACTGTTTTTTTTTTTTTTTTGGAAAAGTGTTTTCCAAAATAAAAGTTTTCAAAAAATTATTTTCTATTTCTAATAACATGTTTTTATTAGTTTGAAAACTATTTTAAGAAAAATATTTTATATGGTGACAATTTTTAGATTTTTACGGGTTGAAAAGATGATGTGGTAAGTTTTGATTATTCAATGTTCGATTATGCCATTGTGAACATCTACATTGCTAATCTTAGCAATCCCTTAAATGAATAATCAAAAGGTGATGTGGCAATTTTTGATTATCCAAATTTGATTAGTCCACTGTGGATGCTCTAAGGTACCTAACCGCTACACCGCTTCAATCAGTTGCTCAAATACTTAGCATATTGTTTGTTTCCAAAAAGTAAAAATTGGCCTAGGAACAGCGAGTAGTGCAGTTCTAGGCCTGATGCGGGCGTGCCAGGGCAGAATTGCTGCCCAAATTCGTATCAAGGCCTGGATGCCTCAAATCTGACTTCGTATAGACCATTGCGTACGACCTAAGGGGTGAGGCCATATGTGATTCATGGTTTGCCTTGTCGGGATAAGGACTTAGAATTTCCCAATCGTTGTTGAAAATGGAAAGAAAAAGAAACAAGGTGCGATGAAATTAAAAGAACTTCATTAATGGTTTAACGAAGTTGGTACAAGAAAATAAAACATCAACTAGGCATGGCTAGTGTGATGAAAGATAAAAACATTTGCTGGAAATATAAAGATAATTGAAATGTAAATTTGCATAAGCCGTGGGCTTAATGGTCGGGGACCAAAAGATAAAGACATTTGCTGGAAATATAAAGATAATTGAAATGTAAATTTGCAAAAGCCATGGGCTTGATGGTCGGGGACCTTTGCCAAGGCCTTCAACTCTGGTATTTATAAGCAATACTTCTAGGCCTTGAGCTGCTTCCACAGGCATTCATGCATGGCTGCCAAGTGTCCCCCTGGTAAAGGCTTAGGCTTGAGCTGCTTCTAAATGTTCCAATGGGAAGCTGCCATCTGTCCAAGCCTTGCCCTCCACTCCAAGAAAATGGCTGCAGGTCTGAAAGGTTTGAAAAAACTCTCCTTTCCTGCATAAAAATTGGTAAAAGGGCAAAAGAAATTTTGGCTATGCAGAATCTCCAGGCTTTTTAAGCTGATTGTAAGTTGTTTGAATGCCTGGATAGAAGATATTAGGCCCACCAAGGACAAAGGTCGAAGTTTTTCCAGGCCTTTCAGCCATTTCATTGGCTCTTGAGCCACTTTTGATGGCCCACTTGCTATTTTTAAGTATTTCCATATATATACATATACATTTATAAATGGAAAAGAGAGATTTCGTGGGACTTGTGCCCTACCATTTGCTTTCTTTAAGCTTTCATACAGTAGGCCTAGTTAAGCTGCTTGTGAGCAGCTTGTATGATGTTAGAGAGAACCTTCTAGGCCTTTCAGCTACTTGTGCACGCCTAAGCTGTTTGTGAGCTGCTTGGGATGTCTCCATGCATGGCTACCATGTGTCCCAAGCCATGCTTCATCCTGAAGAATAACAGTTGTGCAGGCCTTGAGTTGCTTATAACCATGACTAAACAGCTTATTCAGACCTGATTGAGCTGCTTGGGCCACATGGGCTGCATGAATGCCATGTGTCCTTGCTTCATACGGAAGGAAAATGGGTGTAGGCCTTGAGCTGCTAGGGAGAAGCTTCTAGGCCTTTGAGCTGCTTGAGCAGCTTGGCCTTTAAGCTGTTTGTGACCAACTTGCTAGGGAGAAGCTTCTAGGCCTTTGAGTTGGTTGTGAACAGCTTGTTAGGGAGAAGCTTCTAGTTCCTTGAGTTGCTTGAGCAGCTTGGCCTTTGAGCTGCTCTATTTTCAGGCCTGAATAAACCTGAAAAAACTGGGCCAAGACCTGAAAAACGAATCTTGGCTTATTGGGCTAAATAAGCCTGAAAAACTTAGTCTGAGTTTTGATTAGTTGGGCCAAGGCCTGAAACTAATCTGGGCTTTAACTCCATTGGGCCGAACAAGCCTAAGAATAGGCCCACTACATATATGACCAAATGCCTAAATCAATCAAGGCCTAATTCGACCAAGGCCCAAATTGTTAATTTGGGCCTTTAATCCATTAAGAAATTCCTTTATAGAATATGGTCAAAAATGGGTGTAAACACATATATAGTATTTAATATAATCTAAACTGATTTTTCATTTTCTTCCCAACAAATCCAGGAATTGAGTGGGGGCACGTGGCCCCATGTCAACCCGTGGTAACTGCGAGATTTTATTAGTGATTGTTGTAGTGTTGTTCTTGCTTTTTCTAAACGCTTCCGTGAGTAACTTGGCGCGGACAGCACTCACCGTCCCAGTAGTCGGTGGCATGGCAGATTTCGTTTTGTTTCTCTTCGTTTTGGTTCTTGTCGCTTGCCTACTTTATAGTGCTTAGTTGTCTTGGGGTCATGTCTTGATTGATTTCTAGTGCTTGTTATTTTGTTTGGCTGTCTTTTTCAGTTGGTTCCTGGCTAACTGTATTGGAGGGTTATGCTTGCCTAACTCAAAGTTGTGCAAAGACCAGACTGAGTACGTTTTCTGAGATGCATTCCGCCCTTTTGATGCCGCAAATGCAATTCTTGCTGAAAAATTCTTCTCCACCTTATTTCCTAGTACGACTTCGAATTCTTCGGCACTGCTTGACCGACCGGGTGTTAATAAAATTAAACTAAAAATGCGTCCCAAGCGTAAGACTCTCGACCAGTGTAGCACAATAATTCCGGAAGTACCGGAGTCGAACCACAGAGACGGACGGACGGTGCTGACTCAAAAGTGTTGAATTCTAGTTTTAATTGGCTCTTAGGTAGCCACCCCTTGTTTGACTAGTTTGATTTACTAATTACTGAAGAAATTGACCTCTAATGAATTAAAAAGGAGAGCGCAGCCGTGGGAACCCAGCGTCTGCAACTAGCCTAACCAATGTTTACTCGGGCCACAATGATTCGATTTACTGATTTTAGAATTGGAAAATATTCCCTAACGAATGCGCACCACCTGTCACCAATTTCCGTGCGCATTCGAAATCTGGCAATGCCTGGGTTTGTTCGTTAGAAAGATTTCGTTTCCTAAAACTGCTCAAAATTGAATTTATTCAGCCACGAGGTAAAACAATGATTGGACTAGCCACGTGACGCTTCCATCCCGCGGCCGCACCCTACGCGACTACTCACACATGATTATAATGAACGCAATAACAAAAATAAGAGAAAACCTAAATCTAAACATATTTAAATAATCGAAATAGCAAGAAGAACGGATACCGCAATTAAACTGAAGAAACTATTGATTAATGAAGCAAAAACACCAATCCGATGCTGGAAATCCGGAACAGAACTGAAGAAAACTTGAATCTTGTACTAGAACTAGAAGAACTGCAGTCAAAAAGTTAAGAGCGATGCAAAAATAAACAAAACGTTATTATGAAAAGCTGCTAAAAACCTAAGTAAAAATGTACGTAACCTAATTCTGAGTATAAACGGGGTATTTATACTAATCCCTATTAAAATCCTAAAACCAATCGAAATGGGAACCGTCAAAACACAAAACGCCGTCGTTCCTGGGCATTTAAGCCCTCGGTAGCGCTACACCAAAAAGGGTGTAGCGCTACCTAACCCCTTAAGCTGTGTTGACCGAGTTGACTCGCCTCTAGCCGTTGACCATTAATGCCTTAGGTAGCGCTACACCAAAAATGGTGTAGCGCTAGAGAGAGCTCTGTTCACTTCGAGTTAGAGCTATGCCATTTTTTGAGCGCTATACCATATCTCCTGTAGCGCGCACTAAGGTTCTGTTCACCTTCTCACGAATTTGTGTCCAACACTTAGTCTCCACGGCCCTCCTTACTCTCAAGCTTCATCACGGCCTTTCCGGATACCTCTCATTAGCGCCAAAACAACTCAATTTCCTGCACATTAAGCACAAACACAAAAACCAACCACGTGCACGCATTAAATGGAAAATGAGAATTAATTGCACGTCTAACGCGCTAATTTCTCCTACTTAGGCGCTTAAATTCATGAATTCCGCGCGCCTATCAGGCACCCGCACCTGCACCTGAGCCCTCTCATTGACCAAAGTCAGTAGCAACAACAAAAAAGAGAGCATAATTCTGCTTTATGCCTGTCAGTGGGTTGGATTTGGTTTGATTCCAAACTGAATTTAATTCATTGACAAGCCTACTTTCGAGTTTGGAACCCTACAAAGGAAGCTATTTACTAGTTTTAAAGACCCAAGGTTCTTCAAAGCTGCAATGAAGTATACTATAGATGGTCAGTGTAAAGCTTGAGAACAATAAGAATTGTAGCTTTCAACCTGAGCCAGAAACATGAGAGCTGAATATATATGCTTGTTGCCTCCATGTGAACAAAATATCCAATGGAAATCAAATTCTAGTTCTGTATCTCTACTTGGATGCAGGTTTTTATGGCTCATGGGAGCACGATGTGGGGGAAAATAGAAGGAGAAAAGCATCACAAAATTATGTAAGATCATGTTCTATGTGGTATTTTCCTTTGATTTTGTACAATTTGAATCAGTACTTGCACATCTTATGTAGCATTTCGGTCTCTAATATCGTTGAAATATTAGCTACTCCAAATTTGATTTGAGAACTCTTGAATGGTCATTCATTACGAAGAATATATGCTTCAAGCGAGAGTAGAATCAAACAAATTAACGTTCTGTACCATTTGTTGTACCCAGAGCACCCTGCAAACAATTCTCACACACAATTCAACAAAAAAATTATGATTTTTGACTTGCTTTTGTGTTGTACCATCAAAAACAAGAAATACTAACGAAAACCTTACAAGGGCTTTGAAAAAGACGGCCCACAGGCTTTCCTGTTAGCCCCGCTTGAGCCTAACCAGCGGTTGGGCCTGTTCTTACACTTGCCGAACAGAGCCTGGCCCAACCGGCCCATCACAACAAAATGGGAATTCTTTCGGGCCGGTAGTACCTCTTTCTCTCCTCTCTCTCTTCCATTACTCTCTTTTATGTTTTACTCCTAAAACTTTAAATTATATACGGAGTACTATAATGTTTTTAATTTTTTTTTTTTTGCACATACACCCTCTGTCCCAATTTGTTGGTCTTCTTTGGGAGTGCGTGCCATTTTTAAATTGATTATATCTTACAATCTATAATCTTTTAGGTGATTTTGAAAATTTTGTATAACAGAGTTCATTGAGATCTAACAAATAAGATCCATATTTGATATAAAAATATTATAAATTAAGAGATATAGCCAATTTTTTGAGACTTTCAAAAAAGAAAAGAGGACCAAAAATTTGGGACAAAGAGAGATCTAATTAATGAGATCAATATTGAATGTAAAATTATAAAAAAGTAAAATTTTTATTTTTAATGTCCGTTTTATTTTATCTAAATTAATACTTAACAGTGTTAATTAATAGTCTATATTTTTAATTCACAATGTTAATTAATAGTATTAAAAATGGAGTTTACAAACTGAGAAAAAGAAGACTTTGCTCAGAAAGAGAAAAAAATGGAGTTGCCAGCAACCTATAGCAGCTAGGAAATTGGTAGGGCCAATGGAAAAAGAGGTGAAATATGGAGTTTACAAACTGAGAAAAAGAGATGCTGCTAATTTTGTCACTCTTTTTTTGTTGTTGTTAATACTACTTTTTTGCAAGTGTATTTTTAGTATCCAAGAAAGCAATATTAACAAAAAAAGGAGTGACAAAATTATTTTCCAAAAGAAAAGAAAAGAGGGAAAAGGAGTCTCCAAATGGAGTGTCCTAAGAGCATCTCCTACCCATACTCTATATCTCTATTTGAGAGTATCAAAACATTCCAATCCATCCTCTCAACCCTCTTCCATTTGAGAGTATTAGATTTTGATCCTCTATATTTAGAGGGTAAGAGAAAATATAAAGGATCATCTCCATAACACTATTCACTTTTTTAAAAGACATTTTTGTCCTTGTAAGCTTTTTTTACTAAATTTTTACACCAACCATATCCTTATGAGAGTATAAAAAAAGGGTTTTTTTTCGTAAAGTGATTTTAGAGGAAAAAATAGAGACCTTGTGGTTGGAATAAATAGGAATAATGATTTCCTCTACAATCACTTTATGAATAAAATAGAGTATTTTGATACTCTCAAATAGAATATTGTATTGGAAATGGGAAAAAATTCAAAAAAACCCATAAACTTTGAACCCAATGTCAAATAGGCACCTGAACTTAAATAAATTTCAATTGAACACCTGAACTTTCACTCCGTTATTCAATTTACCCCCTGCCGTCTCAATCCGTGACTTTCCTAACGGTAACCGCTGAGTTGGACACTAACAGACAGAACAAAACGTTAGAGGGAGACATTGGAGGGAAACAACAGTGATTTGGCATCTTTTTAGGGTCTCGTTCGGCTAAATAAGCCTATTGGCTTATTTTTTATCATTATTCAATTTTTTTTCGTATTTGTTGATTTTTCATCATTTTTTTGGGAATTATTGCATCGTCATAACGAGAGGAATTTAAAAAGTAAAAAATTATGATCGAAATCCATTTTTTTTAATAAAAACGAAAAAATTGGCTTATTTTTGTCTTTATTTAAAAAATTATGTTTCGATCATAATTTGTTACTTTTTAGATTCCTCTAGTTATGACGATGCAATAATTCCCAAAAAAAATTATGAAAAACTTGCTATGTTTGGATTTGTGTTTGAATTTTTTTTTAAAAAATAGTAAAGGTAATAAGTAGAGCAAAAATGCTAAGGACACATACATTTGTACACATATCTTGCACATACACTTTTATGAGACTCACCTCGGGTCCCACCAATATGATCCGAGCCGCTCATTATTTTTAAAATAATGTTTTAAGAGTTTTTGTAAAAAATCAACCCGATAGGATATCAGTAAGGGCTTTTTCAGAAATCGCAGTGCGAATAAAACTGTTTCACCCTATGATTTCTGAAAAAGCCCTTACTGATATCCGATCGGGTTGATTTTTTACAGGAACTCTTAAAAAATTATTTTAAAAATAATGAGCGGTTCGGATCATATTGGTGGGACCCGAGGTGAACCCCATAAAAGTGTATGTGCAAGATATGTGTATAAGTGTATGTGCAAGTAGCATGACTGAATTATAAAGAGAACAATAAAAAACACAAAAAAATTTGAATAAAGACAAATAATAAGCCAGTAAACTTATTTAGCCGAACGGGGCCTTAAAAATGTGCCAAATCACTGTTTTTTTCCTCCATTTTCTCCCTCTAACGTTTTGTTTTATCTGTTAGTGTCCAGCTCAGCAGTTGCCGTTAGGAAAGTCACGGATTGAGACGGAAGGGGGTAAATTGAATAACAGAGTGAAAGTTCAGGTGTTCAATTAAAATTTATTTAAGTTCAGGTGCCTATTTGACATTGAGTTCAAAGTTTAGGGGTTTTTTTGAATTTTTCCCATTGGAAATGCTATGAGGATCAAAAAAAAGAAATGGAGTGTCCTGCCAAGACTTTTCTCAGAAAGAGAAAAAAGAGCGAGGGAGTGAGAGAAACGGGCAGAGAGAGAGTGAGAGTTAATGCCCCAAAAACCCACGCAAACTATACCCCCGCGTCAGACCCCCTGACACGGCCGAGACTTTTCACTTTTACCCCCACGTGCTCTCTCTCTCTCTCTCTCTCTCTCTCTCTCTCTCTCTCTCTCTCTCTCTCTC
>BPLS01026620.1:16145-35020 GCA_019656275.1 Rhododendron kiyosumense
CAGCAGTCTCTCTCTCTTATTTGATTTTTTTTTATAAAATTTTAAATGTTTTAATAAATTTTATATATTTGAAATTTATTCAACGAAACCTATCAAACGATTCTAATATTGATGGTGAAATAATGTAAAACAGAAAAATTATATTTTTTTCATAGTTTAAACTGTCTAATGAGGTTGAAAAATACTCCCTCCGTCCCGGTTTGTTTGTCCACTTTTTGACTTTTGCTTGTCCCAAATTGACTGTCCAGTTTCAAAAATTATTGGGTCAAATTATGTACATTTCCTCTTTTGCCCTTTCTCTTTGTCTTTTGGAGTAAGTTGGAATTCAAATATGGAGGAATAAAAATTCAAACTTTCTACTGTACAAACAGGAAATTAAACAAACAAGAAATTTTTCATTGCATTCTACTGTACAGAGTAGATACATAGACTCATAGAGCCAAAATATACACCAATTTCTAACAAAAGAGTTCCTATCTACAATGCCTTCATGTGCTTTATCCCTTCACCAACTTAAGGACTTTGGATCAAACATAGCCATCCAAAAATTTCTTCGGCTGAAGGCTTTGCAAAAAAGGTGAAGCAAAATGTGGAGAGTCAACCTGGAGAGAGAAACAAAAAAAAAACAAAGTGAAAACACCATATTGCACAAACCCAGCCAGTTGATTTTTTTCCTACTTTAAACACTACTGTAAAAACAAAAAGATAAACAATTGGTTGTTCAACAAAGGGAAAAAAAAAAACCTGACCTTCCAGATGAGCCAATGCATTTTCCACAACATCACGACCACATTGAATATGAGATGGAAGATTACCAACTCTAACTAGTTGGCCTTTCCCCATGTGTGGCAACTTGTAATTGTTTCCACCATAAATCTTCATCACCTCAACCATACAAGTTTGCAATGTTAAGAAAACGTGATTAAGAGTTTGTGACGATAATTCTTCAAAAGATTTCTCCACAACAGAAACAAGTTGGTCGATTGTCGAAGGTGCATGTTGATGTTGCAAAGATTGAATTGCTGTAAAAAATCCAAGATCTAAAACATTCATGTCCGGACTATTGGGAGGTTGAAACGACAAACGGATATTGAGCCCATCTTCATGTGCAACTTCAAGAAACTTGGGATCCAATGGATGAATGTGTGCCTTGGCATTATCTTGTTGAATGACTATCGTTTCCATTTCGCCGGAACGCGGCCACTTAGCTCTAATTGCAGGCAAAACCTTCTCAATCAAGCACGATCGACTAACATCTTTGGTTACTGTTACAGCCTTTGTTACCAAAGTACCAGCAACTCTATTCTTACTTGTGCGTTTTGCAGGTACCTTACAAGTGAATGGAAAAATTCCAATTTTCCCGGAAAACACCTCATTCCCATTTGCATCGAACCGTGGTCGAGCTACCGCCGCTAGAAACATGACTTTTATGATGAATTTTTTGCTTTTGCAAGTGCGATGCGGTTCTTCCTCTTCCGGTAGTAGATAATATCTCTCCGATTCTCTCGTCAAATAAAACCACTTTTCATCAATATGCACATAATTGTACATATCTTTGAAAAATGGTTGGCTGTCCAAACTACTAGGATCAAGCATTGATAAACAGAAACGGAGCCTTGATCTCTTACCTTCTTCCGACAAAGCTGGCTTCAGTGCATTTGTATGCGGCCTCATTAAGCCTTCTTTGATTCGCCTATGCATAGTTGATTTAGAAACTTCCAAGGCTTTTGATAATGAGCGGATATTAGTTCGGCGTTTCAATTCCAAGTTGGAAATTTTGTTGCGCTCAATTTGAACTCGCTTTCGGCCAACTCTCCCGAGCAATTTCGAGGACACATCAACCACGGACCCATTAGCAATACAAGCCTTCCCTTGTTGCCAAATTCGACTAATTGTTTTCGGATGAATAGAGAACAATGCAGCAACCTCACTAATAAAACCCCCTCTTGGTTTTCCATAATCAAACTGGAGCAAAAGAGCATCAAAAATTGCTTGCCGTTGTTCATTGGTGAGATTTCTTTTTGATCGACAATTGCTGGAGGATTTCTCAAACAAAGACTCCATTAGTGAATGGAAATACTAGTGGACAGAAAAAAGGATTGGGATATGGAATAGGTGGAGAGGGTGCAAATTAGGGAAGGGAAATAAACGTGTTAGAAGAAACAGAGGAGTAAACGTGTTAGAAGGATTGTTATTGGGTAATTTGAGTTGTAGTGGGAAGCCATTTCTTTGGGAGGAGTAAGAAAGAGAATGACTTTTTAGGGGAGAGTTGTGTTTATAGTGGGAAAACAAATGTCAGAGATGGAAGTCTTCAAAATGAGAGAGAGTTTAAAATTGAATTTTCAAATTTTGCCCGGCAATTGGTTTAACAGAGTGAAAACAATTTGCTCCCCACTGATTAATTTTTAGCGCCTGTTTTTTGAAATACTCATACCGTACAAATTTTCTCCTAGACTAAATGTATCTAGAATATTGTAAATTACACACAAAAAAATTCTGTAAATTCAAAATGATGAAGGGTATTTTTGGAAATTTAATACATTTTAGTAGCAATCAATTGGTCCCCTTAAAAAGTTGGAATTTCGAGATCGGACAAACAAATCGGGACGGAGGGAGTATGTTCTAAATTTCAATCTGTTTGAACCAGTAGAAAGAGAAAAAGTTTCTTGATCATTTTAGTTATGATCATTTATGATAAAATGATCAAAAAATTAAAAATTTTACATCGGTTGGAAAGAAAAAAGAAGAAGAAAAAAGATAGGCAATCAGTGCCGTATAGTGCACGTAGTGCTTTTGTGTACATGTGAGCCTTGAAGAGTTTTGGACGTGGAGCACATAGGTGAATTAGGGCTTGATGACTAAGCATCACTTGGTATATAAATAAAAACATTGGAACATTACAGTGTGGCAGAAAGTAGGAGTGATCAATTATCCTACACAGAGGAAAAAAAAAGAAGAGATGAGCACCTTATCAACTTGCCTATGGTTGAGCACCTTATCAACTTACAGAGCAGCTGCAGAGCAGAGCAGAGCAACTTGCCTATAGTTGAACATTTTCCTTAGCTATATAATCTGATGATGTACTCTTGCATACATTGAGATTGAGAGCAATTTTTGAGTAATCAACATCCTCACAATTTTCCTCAACTTTCATTTCGTTTTCGTAATTCATACAAGAGCATTACGGATTAGTACAATTTTTTATTTTCAGTTAGTTTGTCAGTTGGGAACGATGTTACGAATTAATGATGTTCCTTGTAGGAATAGCAGCTTCTACGTTGAGCGTGATTATACAGCCGAATTTATGATCGACCAGGTTAGTTATTACTGTTGTTATTATTTTATTAGTTTGAACCGGAGGAAATATTTATTTTTCTGATCATTTTATCATAAATGGTCATAATTAAATTTTAACTATAGGGTTCTCGTTAATTAACCCTAAGAGATATTTGATTATACGATTTTCTTAGAGTTAATCAACGAGAGGTCTATAGTCAAAATTTAATTTTGACAATTTAGGATAAAATGATCAGAAAATTAAAATCTTTCCACCGGTTAAACGGATTGAAATTTGGAACACTTATTTTTCAACCTGTTTATACAATTTAAACTACCACAAAAATATACTCCCTCCGTCCCTTATTTATAGTCCGGTATTCCATTTTGGACTGTCCCTTAATAAGTGTCCATTTTGTAAAGTTAGTGGATAAAAATTGGAGAATTGTCTATTTTGTCCTTAAAAGTAGATTTCATTTTGAAAAGTAAGTGAGCAAAAGTGTAATGATGATGGGTAAGTAAGGAAAGTGGAGGAAAAAGTTAATGTGAAAGGTATAATGATAATGTATTTTTAATAAGTTGGAGTTACGAAGCATAACATTTAAAAAGGAACGGAGAGTAATTTTTTTTTGTTTTATATTATTTCACCATCAATATTAGGCTTGTTTGATAGGTTTCGTTAAATAGATTTCAAAAATATAAAATTTATTTAAAAAAATAGGTAAAAAAAAAATTATTAGCATTTACAATTTTATAAAAAAATAAAATAAGAGAGAGAGATCATTGGGAGAGAGAGAGCGCGCATGTGGATGTGTAAAGCTTTGAAAATGGATGGCGCGCATGTGGATGAGTAAAATGGAAAAATGGATGGCCCGATGTCAGACCCCCGGACACGGCAGCGATTAACAGCTCTCTTAACCGGCCAGGAAAGGAGAGAGAAATAGCAGGTGGGTACGAGTGAGTGAATTTAAGAGAGAGCAACGTGGGATTTTTGGTTTTGGGGCATTTGGACCGGTTTCAGAAATTTTCTTGTTTTATAAGTACTTATTTTGGAGATTTGTTCAACAAAATTTACATAAGCAGCTTATTTTCACATTTTCAAACTTAAAAATAATATAAATGAAAAATAATTTTTTAATTTTTTTTCACTGTATTAAAGATCTCAATAAGATCTATTAAACAAGATCCATAGTGATAGTAAAATTATTTGCGTAAACACATAATTTTTTAGTTTGAAATTAGCTTTTCAAAAAATAAGTACTTATTCACCATTTTGTGGAACACACCTTATTATTAGATAAAAAATAAATTTTTATTCCGATTTTGTATCGGGCCCTAGCCCCTAAGTGCACCAGCCAGGAAAAGAGAGAAATAACGCGTGGGTATTAAATGTGCACCATGGAAAGGACAGGGAAAGAGCCCACACGCGTGCATGGACTGGGGAGGACTTATACGGATATTAAATTATGAGAAAATGACGGTCCAAGACGTATTTTGATAATTAATACCCATAAGGACATTATACCAACAAAGAAACTGCCCTCCATAAGCCTCGGCAGTGACTTCACAGGCCTTTTCGGCTCGGCCCGCTGACGACCCTTAATGGAGAGTTCTTCTAAAAAGAATTGATTTTCGCAGTCCACGAATTGTTAACCGCATTGCCTTTTGGAAATGATTTTTTCACTCTCCTTTTGAGCGCAGTTAACGATTTGGGGATTGCGGAAATCACTCCCCTTCTGTAATGCAATTTGAGGCCGTTGCTAATCGGATGGATAAATGAAAAACAAGAATAGTTTCAGATCTTGTTCGCTTGTTAAAAGCTCGGCATCTGAGATCAGGTTTTTTTACATAAGCAAATTAAGCTTGAACATTCTTTTTAGCTTGTTAAAATTTTAAACCAAGCTCGAACAAACTAATGTTCTGTGTGTTTCACTAATTGTGCTTGGGATTGGCTCGATTAATACGTGTTCAAGATTGGATCGACTTATAAACAAGTCAAGCGCGGACATATTTTTAAAGTTTGTTAAATTTCTTAAACCATACTTATACAAATCAATTGCCCGACTCATTTAATAGCCCTAGTCGTTAAATCAAACTGGGAGAGCCCTACAATTTACTATCCAGTATCATTTAAAAGTAAAAGGAAAAAAAAAATGAGTTTTTCAAGTGCGTGTAAACTGATCCGAACCACCTGAATTATAAATAAACTAGTGCTACCCCGTGGCTACAGTACTACGCATTCCTGTTGGAAGGAGATGGCAGTTGTGTAATTTAGGTGAAAACCATGGACATTTAACCGGGAAGTGGAAAGATGCACTACAGCATTTGGATCAAATGAATCTAAACCGTTCTAATAACTTGCCTTCACACGTTTCTGTTTTATAATAGTGATAGTGATATAGGAAAAGATTAGTGTACATGTCCAAAGATTTGTCGGAGGGATTCACCTAACAAAAGTGCTTTCCCTAACCAACCAAATAAAGAACCAATTGAACTTTGAAATTATGCTAAAAAAAGAGCTTTGAACGTAACTTACCCGGGTGTGTTATTTGCATGCGGGTTACTATCAAATCTCATCGATCATTCTAAACACTATTAAAAATGCCAAATAAAAAAGAATATGTGGGTACGTTTATGGAATTTCCTAATGCCACTCATCATCATCGGGTGACACCAAATCAACCACTTTTTACAGCTTAATTGGATTTTCTTTTTAAGTACAGGCAAGATACATAACCTGCCGAAGGGCTAACTTTCTTCTAACACCTGTTTGATAATTTGAAAACGCGTACGTATCAAGGGGATCGAGGAATCTCATCAGTAGTTTCCTCAGTGACCGCAAACTTCGGCATTCGTGTATTTTGGGTCGATCGACCGTATGAGAATTTTATCCCGACGATTCCTCCAGCCTTCTCATTTCCAATTACTTTTTCTCTTTCTGCGTCTTTTCTCTCTCTCTCTCTCTCTCTGTTGCTCAAGACCAACCAGAGTAAGACGAGTCAGACGATTCTTGCTACTACGCCACGAGGTAAGACACGCTCTTTCTACTCTTTTTTTTTTTTTTCTTTTGTGGGGTTCAACAATTTTTTCACCTTTTCATTTGTCACTGTTATTGAAGTTCTGTGAGAATTTGGAGATCGAGCTTAATTTATATGATGCATGATTTCTTAATGAACCAAAACCGTTCAGTTTGCAGGATCGGCTAAGAGAAGAACATGGCTTCCTCTTCGAATTCTGAATTTGATGGTGGATACGACATTTTCTTGAGCTTTAGGGGATTAGACACCCGCAAAACATTCACCCATCACCTTTACATGGGTTTGAAGCAAGAGGGGTTTCGAATTTTCAGAGACGACGACGAGATCGAGCCCGGAGAGAATATCAAATTTGTGTTGCAGAAAGCGATTAGAAACTCAAGTATGTCAGTGATCGTGGTGTCAAAAAATTACCACAATTCAACAGCGTGCCTGTTTGAGCTCCAGACGATTCTCGAACATCAGAAGACGTCGGATCATATCATTTTGCCTGTGTTCTATGACGTGGATCCGTCAGAAATTAAGAAGCAAGCGGAGAAACTCAATTTTGAAAAAAAGACGATTGAGGAAGTGAAGGTATGGAGTGCAGCCCTTAAGGAGCTTGCGAGAATGAAAGGGAAGGTTTGCCTAAACGATTATAACGGGTAAGTTGTAGTTTTTGTTTTTTCTTGCAGAGTAATAGGCAACAAAAATTTTATTAAGAAATTTGACAAAGATTATATCAAGTTCGGAGAGTAAGAGAGAAATTCAACAAAAAGTTGGATGAAAAACACTATTGAAACAACGGTTTTGCTATTGGACGATAAGTACACTAAAAAATAAGAGAAATACGTAATTTTGTGTAATTTTTGTACCCTTTAATACACATTTAAACACTTATTATTGTCATTTTAGAATTTTCCTTGAAACAAATCCCAAAACACCCTAAAAATGGCTAAGTGCAAAAAGGCCAAGTTCACCTCAAGATCCAAAACCAAACCCTAAGCTGAGAAAACCTAAACATCACCACCACCGCCACAGAAAGCACCCGCCATCAACGCCACCACAGGCAGCCAAAGAAAGCATGCGTCGTTGTGAACCGCCCTCCGAAACACAGCCACCCATCCCACCAACTGAGCAGCAGACCCAACCCCACGACCATCCGATCTGCAGAAGCCCAGAAACACAGCCATACCGGATGCCTACCACAAGGTCTCCGACTTGCCGTTTGGCCCGAACCAATTATACCCAAGGGCAATAACCGGCGGGAAACTTCGCAGCCACGCCTCCACCTGCCGCGGCTTCACCTAGCCGTTAGGACAACCGAAAACAAACAAGAGAGTAATCGGCGGCAAAACGGTGGCAGAGAAGAGAACAACGCTGGCGAAGAAGAACGGCAACAGATTCGCCGGTGAGAAGGTATATCCATGGTAGGGAGAGGGGAGAAAAAAAGGAGAGAGAGAGAGAGAGAGAGAGAGGACCGATCCTTTTGAGGATAGAAAAAGATTGGTTAAGCCTTTTTGTTCTCTTCTAGATTTCATTTTGCTTATAGGAACCAATTATTTTCTAGCAAAATTCGTGAGCATCGTAAAATACTACGTTCATCCAGTATTGGTTGATATGACGTCAAGATACAGGCTTATCCTAAGGGAAAATTTTAAAAAAGCCCTTGAACTTTGAAAAACTTTATAAAAAAGAAACACTTGGATTTTAACTAATAACAAAAAAACATCTAAACTTACCATTCTATTAACAAAAAAGCCCCCGCCATCCAATTCTGTTAATTTATAAGGGATGCAGCTAACAGAAGGCGTTAACCTTTCTTCTTCCTTTTTTTACTTTTTACTTCATAAAAATTACTTTTAACTTTTTTTAAATAATAAATAAATATACAATAAAATTCTTTTCTTCCTACTGTTTATCAAAAATTATTTTAACCCCATTTTTTACTATTTAAAAAAATAACCTTTTTTTTTTACTTTCAAATTTTACCCCGCCCCCCTTCTCTCTCTCTCTCTCTCTCTCAAATTACTTTTTTTTTTTGGGAGATGATTTTCACACTCTCCTTTTTGATAACCACACTCCCCTTTTGTCTTTTAGCAAAAAAACAAATCATAAACTTTCCATACTAAAAAACAAAAAAAAAGAGTGTGGCTATCAAAAAGGAGAGAGTGAAAATCACTCCCTTTTTTTTAACCATCATTTTATTTTTTACTTTTAAAAATTACTTTTAACTCTTTCTTTTTTAGTAATGAATAAATATGCAACAAGTTTTTTCTTACTATTTTTTAAAAATTACTCTCACCGCCGTTTTTTAACTATTTATAAAATTTGGGCTAGGGCTTTGGCAGTTGGTTGTGGGGTTGAATTTCTAAAAAATAGAGGGAGAGAGAGAGAGAGGGGGGTAAAATTTGAAAGTAAAATAAAGGGAGGGTAAAAGTTATTTTAGTAAATAGTAAAAAATGAGATTAAAGTAATTTTTGAGAAATATTAATAAAAAAAGAATTTTATTGCCTATTATTTACTATTAAAAAAAGAAAGAGTTAAAAATAATTTTTAAAAAGTTTAAAAAAAAGATTGTTAAGTTTGGTTATGGAGTTGAAATTTCTGATAAAAAGAAAAAAGAAGAATGCATGGAATTTGGTTATTTGCTAAAAAAATTGTAACTTTGATCATTATAATGTGGGCTGTTTTTCGAGCATTGTTAAATTTGTTTATTAAAAGCCATTTACTCATTACAATGGGGATGCTCTAAAGATTAAAATAAAAAAAGCCAAATAAGGAAAAGAAAAGAAAAATTAGCGTAAAACGTGGTAAGTAGTCACGTGTTAGGAGATTTGGATGGAATTATATTTCTCCTTTCTAATCTTGTTCCATATATGCTTCGTTTTCCATTTTAAATTGAACTTAATTTTAGGTATGAAGCCCTGTTGATTAAGGACATTGTTGGATTCGCTGACAGGAAGGTTGGCGACAATCAAGTAAGTACATGATTCTTGAAACTAAGCGCGTTTATTCATGGCTTAAAGATAGGTCAATGTCAATCGAAGTTTTTATCTTGTGCGCGGTATAATGTGGATGGGCGGAAGAGGGCGGAAGAGGGAAGAATATGATCGATAATATGTTGTGTACCTCTTAAATATGATGCTACGTACCTATTTTCTCCCAAATACTATTAGGACAAGTTGCCGCAGGACCCATTGGATTAGTTTCATTTGCGAAGAAGACTTAGGTTGTTTTAAGAAAAGAACTACGCAAAGTAAACGACAATATTGGTGATGCACGTAGGAGCTAGGATATATGTAATACTCAGTCTGTTGCGATTTGTTTGCCCATATTTTGACTTATACGTGTCTTAAATTAACTATCCAATTTCAAAATCAACGGATCAGATTATATAAATTTCCTTAATAAGTTGAAAATCCGAGATTGAACAAACAAATTGGGACAGATGGAACATGTCTTAACCAACAAAAACTTCCTCTCTTGTACATCGTCGGTGACGGTGATGTGAATCAAACGTAGCACCCTTTTGCATTAGCTAGCCACCAATTAAAATTGGTTCTCGATCAAGGAAGTAAAAATTATCTCATTACTACTAGGTTCAGGAGTATGTAGCTCTGTGGTTTTATTTTTTAATGCTAATTAATGCTTGAATATTCTGGGACTTGATCGAGAAGGGAAACCATCAAATGTAAGGAATATATATATATATATATATACACACACGTGTGAATTAATGCTTGCTAGTTCTTTGTTTGCAGGATTTGCCAACACAGTGGCAACGTCTCATTAGAAGCTATGAGTATTTATTGGCACAAGCAGAAGACATACGAGCAAAAGCTTACAGTAAAATGCTCCAGATATGGAAAAGACCAAAGATAGAAGTTGTAGTTTGGTTCAGAAATGTGAAATCGTTGAAGCGTGATGTGAAAAGACTTGAGCAAGAAGTATTTTTTGTCGAAACAAGAGTCTGCTCGCCTGTACAGCTACGAAAGATTATTGCCGAAAAGATTCAGGAGGTGGCAGAACTCCGAGACAAGGGCACAGCTTTCAAAGATAATTTGCTGGTTGATGCATTTTCAATTGGTAGACTGTTGATGCCACAACCGAAAGATATTTTTGAATTCACAGAAGCAAGGGACCCGGAAAGAATTCGGGAACACTTGATAAATACATTGTTAGAATTTGGGGATGGTGATGTGTGGGTGGCACGCACCAAAAGAATTCGGGAATACTTGACGGATACATTGTCAGAATTGGAGGATGATGATGTGTGGGCGGCACACACAGAAAGAATTCGGAAATACTTGAAGGATACATTGTCAGAAGTGATCAGGGATGGTGATGCGTGGGTGGCACGCACAAAAAGAATTCGGGAATACTTGATACATACATTGTTAGAATTGGAGGATGGTGATGTGTTGGTGGCGCACACAGAAAGAATTCGGGAATACTTAACGGATACATTGTTAGAAGCGGGGAATGGTGATGTGACAGAAAGATTTTGGGAATACTTGACGGATAAATTGTCAAAACTGAGGGATGATGCTGTGACAGATTTACAAGAATACTCAAAATTGGGGGATGGTACTATGTGGGTGGCGCACACAGAAAGAATTTGGGAAAACTTCACGGATACATTGTCAGAACTGAGAGATGGTGATGTGTGGGTGGCGCGTACAGAAAGAATTCGAGAAAACTTGACGGATACATTGTCAGAATTGAGGGATGATGTTGTGACAGAATTACAAGAATACTCCGAACTGGGGGATGGTGTTGTGCGGGGCACCTTCCAAGCCATTCGTTCGGCGATCCAACCACTACTAGAATAATAGATAAAGACCACACTCAAAAGTTTAAAACGATCGCAGTTTTAATGAAAGTGTGGTAAAGAAATATGGAATGAAATTTTCATATCACTTTACTAATGAAACGGTGATTAAAAAAAAAAGTTTTTATCACAATTTTGATAGCACTGTGATTGTAATTTCTTGTTTTAATCACATTTGGTTTTGAAGTGTGAAGGAATATGCTTGCTTGTTTAACTACGTTTTCGTAAAAGCATGATTGAAGAAGTTTGTTGTTCGTTTCAATCACATTTTGTGTTGAGGCGTGATAAGATATACTCACTTATTTAACTACGTTTTCGAAAAAGAGTGATAGAATAATTTTGCTATTCATTTCAATCACGTTTTGTTGTAAGTGTGGTAATATACTTTTCGAAAAGCGTGGTAGAATAGTTTTTCTATACTAACCACATTTTTTTTAAAGCGTGATAAAATCACTACAAGGAATTAGGTAATAAATATGCGACAATAAATTAGGTTATATTTGGGCTTTTGGCTTTTTTTGGTCTTGGGCTTCGTCTCATTTGCTTTGTAATGTTTTAATTGGGCTTTGTGACCTCATAGGTGTTGGGCTTTGACCCTTGGGGTTTTCTTCTTGATTGATACTCCCTCCGTCACTTTTTAATTGTCCTACTTCGTAATTCCAACTTATTAAAAAGACATCATCATTATACCTTTCACATCAACTTTTTCCTCCACTTTCCCTACTTACCCATTATCATTACACTTTTTCTCACTAACTTTTCAAAAAGGAATCTACTTTTAGGGACAAAAAAGACAATACACCAACTTTTACCCACTAACTTTGCAAAATGGACACTTATTAAGGGACAGCCCAAAATAGAATACTGGACTATAAAAAAGGGACGGAGGGAGTATCTTGCTAATTAAGGGTTTAGGTCTCGGATATGCTTTGTTGCCTTTTCCTTGCCTTTTTAGTCTTTGTAATCTATCTCAAAGATTAATTAAAATTTTTCGCCATTCAAAAAAAAAGTAGTCAATAATAGGTTCGAATTGGTTGCCAAAACCTTTTGCGACCAGATTGCCTATTCGCAAACTTAGTCGCAATAGGCCGATCGTCTTAGGTATATATTGGATGACAAAGGAAGATTGTGGTCACCAAAAAGGTCAACTCATGTGTGACCAACAATACTGTTGGTTGGGATATGGTGAAATAGCGACCACATTCTCGTCTAATCAAACATATTTTGGTCATGTTGTATCATACTTGGACGTCAAAAGTTAGTATTTTTCAATTAAGTCTACCTTCTTCTAATGACTAGATTGCTGGTTGCAAAAGGTTTTGTCTTTTACGACATTGTTTTTTGGCTGCAGAATCACTTTTACTAACTACTGTTTTTACATAGCAAAGAAATATGAACTCTCAAAGAACAAAATCGAACAACATTCATCCTTAAAATATGAAACTTTAAATAGATCCAAAGCATTCATAGCTCTCAAAAACCATCAAAACTATAACATCTTTAGTTACTTGTACCAAGTTTATTCAAAACAACATACTTAACGAATGTAACAAGAATTCCAACACAAACAAAGTAAAATGGAAAACATGAAGAGTACTCCAACCACCTTGAACTGGTATAAGCAAATCTCACCTGCAAAAAAAAAAAAAGAAAAACAAAATTTTGAACTAATCACAAGATGGCCTAGAATCGAAGGGAAAGGTACATAATACAAGATGGCCGAAGAAGCACGGAAACGTCTACCAGCCTCTAACATAATTGTATCCAACATGTGTCGGTCACCGATGCACAACACTCTCTGAACACGTGTTCGTGTCGTGTCTTAATTATCCATATCTGTGTTCATGCTTCTTATGTAGTAACATAGCAGTAATAATATGCATCAACTTTTGGAAATGGTTATGGGAACCCCAAGCTTGGTAATTGCTTGTTCTTAGCACTGAAACATTGTTTCCACTTAAAATATGAGAGGGCAAGTTTAAACTTATAAATGGCTCAAATAGCAAGTCCATTTGCGAACTTTCTCAATGGAGTTAGACCACCAAACAGAGGGGGAACAAATTAAGGAAAACAAGTTGAAACAAAATCCATGCCTAAATAGAAATGAACAGGGTTATTAGATAATTAAAACACAGGTTCTGCCCCTGCCAAAAAATTTGACTATGAAGTCAAATTTTTTCATTTTTAACCTTGAACTTATACAATGATATGACTCCAAACCCTCCGTCTAACTCCACTAGCAACAGTAAAAAACTTACAGTTTTTTCAACTTACCTACATTTTGTTTCCTCTTTTACTCTTCATTTTGACAACCAACACCACCTCCTTCTGCCTTCCCATCACCAAAACCCAAACTGCTTTCACAAAATTTGACACCACCAGTCCACCCTCATTCCCGTCGCAACCAGCCATGTCTCACATATTGAAGTACGACTCTTATAAGCAAAAACGACTTTTCAATAAGAGTGAGGCATGTTACAATAAAATTCCAGTTTCATACAAACATTGCTCCTGTTGCAAACCCAAACCTCCCAATGGACTTACTTCCATCAATCATTACAATAGTTTCATTTCATAGTGCGCTATTAAAAAGCGCCAAAGACAATGGCTTTGTACGCTACATGGATAAAAATGCTAGAAGAATGCTAAGCAGCTTTCTATATGACAATTTTCACACTTAAACCAGTAAGAATCCAGACACTAAGGGAATATGATAGGCAATTACGATATTCAGTCAATGATTACTTACAGCATAAGCAAGGCGTGAGAACGTTGATGCCTTTTGGACATCCGTCATTTACAATGCTAAAGTTGGAACTGCAAAAAAGAAGAAGAAGAAGAAGAAGCAATGTTACAAAAAGCGCTCGGCGCTAGGCAGGCGGGCGGCCAACCACCTTCAAGCTTCGAGACCTATTAATCGGCCATTAATCGCCTTTTAGCAATTAGTCGGGGTTTTTTTTAAAAATATTCTACAACCTCCCTACCATTAATAATCACAGATTTCCTAGTTGATGATATATCTTCTCTCCCAAAAAATTTCCCAGTTCTCTTTGGCTATTGGATACTCAATGTTAACACTTCTAAATGTTAACAGTTCTCTACAATTCAAATATAGAGACATAGAAACTAGGCACTACCAAATAACTAGTCAATCCAGAATGAGAAGTTTAATATTCATAGTTCAAACCAAATGAAACCAAGTATGAAATTACCATCAATTACAAAGTTTAATGTTCAAACCAAATGAAACCAAGTACAGAATTATTAGTCAATTACTCCTCTTCTCCATATCCATCCATAACTTCGTCTCCATTGGACTCACACTCAAAATCGCCGCTTAATCGATTAATTGCCGTTTAATTGCCAATTAACCGATTAATCGCCGATTAATGGGCGATTAACCGATTAATCGCCACCAAACCCCGATTAATCTCCAGACCGCCAAATTCAAACGCCCAGGCATTAATCTGATCGGAGAGGCCATAAAATCGATTAATCGACCATTAATCGGCGATTAAACCCGATTTTTAGAACACTGAGAAGAAGACCTTACTGATCATCATACATATCCAAATTATAACTCTAAACAAGAGTTGAGGTATATTGAAAAAACACATTCAGACCTAAACGGTAACAAGTATTGGGTGGGTTACGTGGTTACATTGGCAAATGGGAAACGATCCCAATACACTACAATCAACAAAATTACATTGGCAAATGGTAAATGAGCCTTGTTGCAAACAGACTCTTTTAGAGTGCGCAAAAACCTATAATTAATGCATTTAAAAAAGGATGGATGAATAAACGTTACAAGAAATACAACACCAAAATTGTAAGTACATATTAGTCAATGGTAACTATGAATCACCTTTCAATTGGATACATCCAGTGATACTGAAATGACGGCTAAAAAACTTTGTATGAATAAAAATCAAAGATTCAATTTGCGAACGGAATGAATTTAAGGAAATGCTCAGGAAGAGGAACCCACCTGGATTGAGAAATTGAAATGTTAAAAGTTCCTTACAGGAGGCATCAGGCCCGCAGCTAAGGATACCAATAGCTTGTCATAACTTTTTCATTTGAAACCCCCACACATTGCAAGGGAAACCACTAGTGTGGAACATATTTGATAGGAGAGCTGGAGTGTTGGACCTCAGTGATAAAAAAAGGGTAAGAGCTCCATGTCAAATTTTCGAGGCACTCTCCGCCCAATTCTAGGACTATATAAACCTTGGGTCTAGGCATGTACACATGAGCCGAAGAGCAACCATATTACCTATACTAGAGGCCGGGCATACACGATGCGTGTGCAAGTTGGATTTTGCATGTTTTGTCAAAATTCGATCAAGCAAACAATAACCGGAGAGCAAAATCCGACTTGCACACGTATTGAGTGTGCCCCCGGCCTCTAGTATTAATCTATTGTGATAGATAAACAACAATTATGCTATGTTTGAATCGATGTTTGAAATTTTTTTTGATAAATAGTAAGAGTAATAAGTGGAGAGAGATAGAGAGAGAAATGTTGAAAGTAGGGGGAATCTAGGAAGAATCTAGGGAGAATTTTTTGAAAATTTCTTTTGAATTCCAAAGGGAACAAGGCATTAAACTCTTAAAAATTCAATCGAATTGTTTACATATTGTAATAACAATTGATATGTATATACATATTTATACATTACAATGCTAACGCCATCGCCACCACCGTTCTTTCCACAATCTAATGCCTAAGTATTCTTCTACCAATTTTCATAAATCAATTGTGCCAGTTCTCACAAAGAACATCCATTTTACACAGTTCAAAAATTGCACTTAAAAGTTTAGGCTTTAGAGTTGCATTGACTTGTTTTTTATTTTGTCGTGCGACTAATATACTAGTCAGCATGTGCCAGACACTAAAAGGTTTTCATCCCCTAAATGTTAAATTTGATTGAGATGGTTTATCAAAACAGGGTAAAAAAATGAACAAAGAGAAAACAGTAAATGCGCCGATATAGCATTTCCTCAACCCAATTCTGACAATATGTTTGTACCTCCAACACATCGATGCATTCTTACGGTAAACATGCACCACAAAAACTAATAAACTCAACTGGAGCAATTTTAAAAAGGTTAAGCTAATTCACCCGCGGTACGGTTTTAGTGTGTCCGGCCCTCCGAAAACCTCGATTGGCCCACTCAATTGGCTCACTTGCGGTACGGTCTCGGCGTCTCCGGCCCTCTGAAAACCTCAATCATCCCATCCGCGGCAAAGTACGATCATAGCGTCTCTGGCCTTCAAAAAACCTCGAAAAAATCTGTAAAATCTGTACAGATTTTTGGCCCATCAAAAATCTGTAGATCAGGCTGTTGGGGCTTCCGAAACCTATTTTTTCGCCCAAAAGATAGGGAGGCCAAAAAAAATAAACTAAAATTAAACCCTGAAACAGAAAGGGATTAAACCTAAAACCTTTCTATGTTAAGAAGACGAAGAGATTCGAGGTTAATGGCTTACCTCTTGGACCTCCTCCCGGTTCTAGGGTTCCCCTGCGCATCTATCAATATACTAAGGGAATGTAGTTGCATCTCTCAGAGCCTCCAAACCCCAATCCTTATTTCCTAGATTTTCCATTTTCTTTTTTTTTAAAAAAATCCCACGTTCACAAAACTCAACACACTTTCTATATTTTCCATTTATATATTTATAAAAAAACAAAACCCACGTTTACAAAACTCCCACCCACCGCCACGTTCACATTAAAAAAAAAAACCCACGTTCTCAAAACCCACTCCCAGTCTCACACCAAACCCACTACTCCTCCCAGATTCGGCTGAAAACAGCCCTAGCCCCCACACTCCGGCATCCATCTCTCTCCCCTTTGCTCAACCGCCACCACCCCACCCCTCTCTCCCACACCCCCACCCCTCACTCTCTCATGGCCTATGAATACCCCCTCTTCACTCCTCTCTCAAATTTCCACAGAATTGCTTCGCCGTCAACCACGGTGCCGCCCCCCGCTCTTGACAGAACCGCCCCATCCCCGCTCCCCGCTATTGACAGAAAGGTACACTCCTTTACTCCCTCTTTTCCGTCTTTCCCCATCTAAAATTCTCTCTTTTATGTGTCTTTCATAGGCGAGGTTCAGAAGAGGCGAGGGGTCAATTGTTGATCACCGGCCTTCAGGGTTTTTTTCAATTCAACCAAGTAAGTTGTTTTTCTCTTCACTGAAAATTGATAGATTGGACCCCAGTTCCATTTTTCGCCATTTTAATTTTTCCCCGTGCAAACAAATACAGAACTGGGTCATGGATTATACTTTGACAAAGTGGGTGTTTTGGTGTAGTCCTAAATTACAATAATTGGGAAGAGGGTTGAAATTGATAATGTGAACATTTTGGTTGGGATCGATACAAAAGGAGAGAGAAGGGATGTTTTAAATGTTCTGTTCTGATTTTTGGTGGACCACCCCCTCTTATATGTTCTGCTACAGAGAGCATTACACTACAACTACCTCACTGTTATGGCATGCCCTGATCATTTCTTTCAACATTTGCTGTAATTTTGTCAGGGAAGAAGGAAATATAGAATTGGTCAAGTAAATTTTTGTTTTTACATTCTTAATTAGTTCGAAAAATGCAGAATTGAACTGGGTCATGGATCCCAATTAAAGAAATATAGGTCATGGAACCTTCTTCCAACATTTGGTTGTAATTTCGTTCATTTAATCTACGGTCGGATATGTATATGAACATTAGTGTGCGTAGCACTACTCTAAATTAATGTAACCAAGTGGGAGTTCTTGCACAAAATCTGACTGATATTTTTGTGGCCATGCTTTGATTGCATTGATTCTGAACAACTAACAAAAACAATTGATCTAGGAAACAGCCTCACTGAAAAAATACTTTTAATTCAAAGATTCAGATCAACTTTAGGAGCACGTGCTAATTGGATTTGTGTACTTAATATGACAATTTCCCTTTTTGATTTCGTGGTTTAGTTTCAAATCTTTTTGTTGGGTAAGCCATAAACCCTTGGTTACCACACAAAAAAATCCCAACTAGAATAAATTGACCATAGCTATCGCATGAAGTTAACAAAAAAGGTGGTTAGATGCGGAAATACATAAAAGAGAGAGTAAAAGAGTGAAGGAGGAGTAGTCCTACCTTTCTGTCAAGGGGGTGGGACTGTTCTGTTAAGAACGGGGGGCAGGAACATTGTTTTGCTATGTGATAAGCTACATGCTGATGTACACCATTGCAGCATATGAATCCTATAGGTAGTTCAGAGTACATCTTGCTGTAAGCAAACTAGCGTGCAACCCGTTCTATGCACGGGCAAAACCAACTCATTCTAGCGTTGTGCCTGTTCGATGCACGGAAAAATTAAAAAAATTAGGTTCGAACGGATACAACGCTAGAATGAGTTGGTTTTGCCCGTGCATAGAACGGGTTGCACGCTAGTATCCATTACAAAAGAAAGGGAGAGCTAGAGAGATGAGATTTTCTACATCCGTGTAGAGAGAGCGCTTGTGCGAAGAAGCCAGAGCTAGAGTGCTTGTAGAATTGGGATATGGGATCCCAGTTCTCTGTAGGAGCGGGAGAGAGAAGCTTGGAAGTGGTATATGAGTATTGATTACTGAGTAATGAAAAATGGAAGGGAAATGGGGCGAGCTATTTGCAATTACAAATTTTTTAAATGTAGTCTGTTCTAAAATTAATCACTTTTAAACAAAAATATCCTTTTAAAAGGTGGACAAAAACACCCC